>CM031244.1:565109101-565396262 GCA_018340775.1 Taxus wallichiana var. yunnanensis | reverse complement strand
ATAATAATAATATAAATCATATTAATAATTATAATATTAATATATTATTAATATTTTTTAATAACGTTTGTTTTTAGCGATTGTTGGTTATATTGAGTTGGTTACGGTCTTTTGCTTTCCTCTCTCGGGTTTGCCTCAACAGATTGACTTCTTCACACCTTTTATACCGCACTTTATGATATTTTTTCTCACATTCATTCATTCTTCCTATTTTGGACATGCCAACTGATGAGGGGTGAATCCCCGAAACATGTCTTGGCAAATTTGTAAATGAATGTCTAATAAAATTGAGTTTTGGATCTCAATGGCTTCCTTCTGCTGCCAGTGAAAAATCAAATTTTTATCTAATTCAAATTTTTATCTAATTCCAAATTTTTATCTAATTCAAATTTTTATCTAATTCCAAATTTTTATCTAATTCAATTTTTTATCTAATTCAAATTTTTCTAATTCTAAATTTTTATCTAATTCAAATTTTATCTAATTCCAAATTTTTATCTAATTCCAAATTTTTATCTAATTCAAATTTTAATCGAATTTTTATCTAATTCCAAATTTTTATCTAATTAAAATTTTTATCTAATTCCAAATTTTAATCTAATTCCAATTTTTTATCTAATTCAAATTTTTATCTAATTCCAAATTTTTATCTAATTCAAATTTTTATCTAATTCAAATTTTTATCTAATTCCAAATTTTTATCTAATTCAAATTTTTATCTAATAATCGCTCAACTTCCTCCACTTTTTATAACCCGTACTGTAATTTTCTTTCTCACATTTATTCATTCTTCCTTATTGGATACGCTTAACCAGTGATGAGGGGTGAATCCCACAGAAACATGTCTTTAAACTTTGTAAATGAATGAATATCAATAAAATTCAGAGTTTTTTGGATCACATTTGCAGGCCTATTTCTTTATGAGAGAAAAATCAAATTTTTATCAAATCTAATTTTTTATCAACCCTAAACCCTAAAACCCTAAAACCCTAAACCCTAAACCCTAAACCCCTAACCCCTAACCCCTAAACCCTAAACCCTAATAAACCCTAATAAACCCTAAACCCTAATAAGCCCTAATCCCTAAGGCCCCTAATAAACCCTAAACCCTAAACCCTAAAAACCCTAAACCCTAAACCCTAAACCCTAATAAACCCTAAACCCTAAACCCTGGGCCTAAACCTTTTGTTAACCCCCAAACCCCAAACCCCAAACCCCAAACCCTAAACCCTACACTTTATCGGCTTTGCAGAAAAGTTCTCCCAATTGACGCATATTCCTTCTTTGGAAAGAGTTTGTTAATTTGGGCAAAACCTAAAAGCTAATTCGGCGCTTTTTCGCTGCAGCGATGATTCTTCTCTTAATTTGCGGGTCTTATCCCTTTCCCCCTTTCTTTTCCCTCTTCCCTCCTCTTTTTCTCATTTTTTGTATTTTTAATTATTTTAATAATTTTTATATTTTAATAATTTTAAATATTTTAAATATTTCTAATATTATAATATTTCCTACATTCTTTTTAAATGGTAATATTACCTTCGTAATACTACTCTTACCGTTATACTCTCTTTGAGTATTTTCGGTTTACTTTAATTAGAATGTTTTAAATATTATAATATTTTAAATATTATTAATATTTCTTATATTTTTAATATTTTTAATTATTTTAATATTCTAATTATTTAAATAATTCTAATTACTATTTGAGAATTTATGGTCGCTTTGAGGTGACTTTTCGAAAGGGTGCTTTGAAAAGGTACTTCTCCGCCTTTAAATAGCCTCTCCGGTGATCGATTTGTAATCATTCTTTTTTCAATCCAACTGATGAGGGGTGTATTCCCCGAAACATGTTTTGGATATATTGATAATATGTGATTCATTTTTCGATCTACATCTTCTTCGGTGTTCTTATTCGGTGTTTTTTCCTTCTTTTTCTTCATCCAGGCCTCTTTAAAATTCTAAAATCAATTTTTTCAAAACACTTAAATTTTTTCAAAACACTTAAATTTTTTCAAAACACTTAAATTTTTTCAAAACACTTAAAGGCCCCTTTTTCTAAACCCCTAAACCCTAAACCCCAAACCCTAAACCCTAAACCTAAAACCCTAAACCGAAACCCTAAACCCTAAACCCTAAACCCTAAACCCTAAGGCCCCAGAACCCCCCACCTAGCCCCCTAAAACCCTCTAAACCCTCCCTCAACCCTAAAAACCCTGAACCCTAAAAACCCCGAACCCTGAACCCCGAACCCCAATTTTTGAACCCAGGAGCCCCAAACCCACCCGGAACCCGAAACTTAAAACCCTAAACCCTAAACCCTAACCCCAAGGGCCTAAACCCTAAACCCAAACCCAAAACCCAAAACCCTAAACCCTAAAACCCTAAAACCCTAAACCCTAAGCCCCCCTTAACCCTTAAACCCTAAACCCTAAACCCTAAAACCCAAAACCCTGGCCCGAAAGCCCCCTAAACCCAAAACCCCAAACCCCAAAACCCCAAACCCTAAACCCTAAACCCTAAAACCCTAAACCCTAAACCTTTTGGCTTTGCCAGAAAGTCTCCGCACAATTGACTCCGTCAATTTCATCTTTGGAAAAGTTTGTAATTGTTTATCGGTCGTTAATTGTAAATGTTGGCGATGGTTTTTAATCCCGGAACCACATCTTTACGACTGGTTTTATTCTCGGCAGATTTTAATCGTTTTAATCGTTTTAAACACTATCGCTACAATATTAATATTATATTAATTATATAATTATTAATATGATTTTTATTATTATTATCATTATCATTATTATTATTATTATTAATTCGAATATTAATTTTATTATTAATATTCGGGTTAATCTTAATTGTAATATTAATAATAATGATAATAATAATATAAATCATATTAATAATTATATTATTAATATATTATAAATATTTTTATTAATATTTTTATTAATAGCGATTTGTTTTTTTAAACGATTTGTTGGTTATGAGTTGGTTACGGTCTCTTGGCTTTCCCTCTCCGGGTTTGCCTCAACCGTTCAACTTCTTCCACACTTTATATACCCGCACTCTGTGATATTTTTCTCACATTCATTCATCCTATTTTGGACATGCCAACTGATGAGGGGTGAATCCCCGAAACATGTCTTGGCAAATTTGTAAATGAATGTCATTGTTTATCGATAAAATTCAGAGTGTTTTGATCACAATTTCTTCCATTCGCTGCCAGTGAAAAATCAATTTTTATCTAATCTATTTTTTTCACTTCTCTTCACGCGTGCCTTTTGGAAGTTATTGTTTCGCCTTTTCTGTCTTTTTGCTTCTTTATCTGCAATTTTGCTATTCTATTGGGACGCCATACTAGGCTCAGGTTTTATGCAGATTTTGATCTGAGAGGAGTTTTTTCAGAGGCGACGGCTCTTTCCATGCGCCTTGGTCTGCAATTTTCGGCCTGCTTTTCTCAAAGGAGACGGCTTTGTTTTTAATTTTCGGCCTGCACTTTTTCAGCCTATTTTGGCCTGTGTCTTTTTTTTTGATTTTGACCTTCTTCATGACCTTCATTGGGCGGGATTTTTGGCTTGTTGTCCCTCGATTTGTGCTCGCCTGGGTTCGTTTTTGCTTGTTGGGCGTGGTTTTCCTAGGGTTTTGTGTCCATTTTGGACATTTTTATACCCTGCGTGGCGGTTGTTTGGTTTTTGGCGCCTGCCAAGTCGGTTTGACTTCTTCCCGCCATGACTGCGTTTCTCCATTACCTTCCACACCCCCTTTAACGCCCCCTTAATCCTTGCCCTTTAATTCGCTGCCTTTTGCGCCTTCGACACTGCATATGCTCCATTTTTACGGCCCCTCTGTTCGTCGTTTGCTTCTCTCCTAGGTCTGCGTGCCCTGCTACCCTTTGGAGTCGATTTGGCTCTTTTTTGTTTTGGGCGCCTCCATTTCTTCGGCCTTCGGTTCATTTCGGCCTTCGGTTCGTGGTGGTGCATCCTCTACATTCTTGGTGGCTCGTGGTTCGCGGTTGCTCCTCTCCTTCGGGTTCTCTGCCGCTTTTCCTCAGATGGTTGTGCTGCTCGGCTCTGTTCGGGCATGTGGGCCCCTCTTGTTCTCTTTTTCTCCGGATCGGTTTGAGAGGGTTTCCTAATCCTAAACCCTAAACCTTTTGGCTTCAACAGAAAGTCTCCGCATGATTGACTTCGTCAATTTCATCTTTGGAAAATTTTTTATTGTTTATCGGTCGATAATTGTAAATGTTGGCGACGGTTTTTAATTCCGGAACCACATCTTTTATTGGTTTTATTCTCGGCAGATTTTAATCGTTTTACTATCGCTATAATATTAATATTATATTAATTATATAATTATTAATATGATTTTTATTATTATTATTATTATTATTATTATTATTATTAATTCGAATATTAATTTTATTATTAATATTCGAGTTAATCTTAATTGTAATATAATAATAATGATAATAATAATATAAATCATATTAATAATTATATTATTAATATATTATTAATATTTTTATTAATAGCGATTTGTTTTTTTAAACGATTTGTTGGTTATGAGTTGGTTACGGTCTCTTGGCTTTCCCTCTCCGGGTTTGCCTCAACCGTTCAACTTCTTCCACACTTTATATACCCGCACTCTGTGATATTTTTCTCACATTCATTCATCCTATTTTGGACATGCCAACTGATGAGGGGTGAATCCCCGAAACATGTCTTGGCAATTTTGTAAATGAATGTCATTGTTTATCAATAAAATTCAGAGTGTTTTGGATCGCAATTTCTTCCATTCACGCCGGTGAAAAATCAATTTTTATCTAATCTAATTTTTATCTAATTTTTATTTAATCAATTTTTATCTAATCTAATTTTTATCTAATCAATTTTTATCTAATCAATTTTTATCTAATCAAATTTTTATCTAATCAATTTTTATCTAATCAATTTTTATCTAATCAATTTTTATCTAATTTTTATCTAATCAATTTTTATCTAATCTAATTTTTATCTAATCAATTTTTATCTAATCAATTTTTATCTAATCTAATTTTTATCTAAACCCTAAACCCTAAACCCTAAATCCTAAAGCCTAAACCCTAAAGCTTTTGGTTTCGCGAGAAAGTCTCCGCACGATTGACTCGTCAATTTCATCTTTGGAAAAGTTTAAATTGTTGTTTATCGGTTGATTATTGTAATTGTTGGTGGACGGATTTTAATTCCGAACCTCATTTTTTTCGACCGGTTTAACTATTAAAAGCAGTATTATAATCGTTATTCTATTTTTAATATTATTAATATTATATTAATATTAATATTATTATTATGATTTATATTATTATTATTATAATAATAATAATAATATAAATCATATTAATAATAATAATATTAATATATTATTAATATTCTTAATAACGTTTTTATTAAGCGATTGGTTGTGAGTTGGTTACGGTCTTTTGGCCTTCCCTCTCCGGGTTGCCTCAACCGTTCAACTTCTTCCACTCTATTTATTATGTAACGCCCGATTTTTGTAAGTTATCATGGTAATTACTTTATTGATGTCAGCTTGCTGAAATGAAGGAAAACATGTTAAGATATATATATATATTGATCTTAAGGGAATGTGTCGCTAACTGGATTCTTGCATCTTTGTAATTTATTTGCATGGGACAGTAGATTATTATTGCTTGTATGTTCTTTGATGTGACGACAAATTTGTCGTATCTTGCTTGAACTCTTTATCTTTGTGGCCTTCTTGTAATCGCTTTGTCGATTTACTCTTGAATCGAATTGAAGGTGATATAAATGGGCAAAGACTGACGATTACAGGTATGAACAGCTGGCACGTAGATGCCAACGACGAAGGTTCGATTCACGAACCATGCACTGTCGTAACGTGAGATCCCGTAAGGCGATAAATGCCTGGATGCGGGTGGCTCAGGCATGTTAACATGGGACGGAATGTCTGCATGCGGTGTTGAAAGTGGAAGTCGATCGGGAAGACTTGACTAGATTGAAATTTGATCGGTGTTAGGTGTTAGAGGGAATTAGATCCTAATCTAATCCTAAGTTCTACCTTACATCCTAAACTACTATCCTAAGTGGATTTTTAAATTGTATAAAAGGTGAAAATAGACCTAAGTTCTATTAACCTAAAGACTAGGCTATGACCTAGGTCAAACACTATTATGAATCCTAAACTAATCCTAACCTAGAAGGGGACGCACAGACCCTTGGAGGGAGAGGATAAGGATGAAGGGTGTTTAATGGCATTAATGAGAAGTCCTTACGTGGAAAGCGCCAGTTTGACGGGAACAGGGAAAACCTAGAGGTATCTAGTTGGTTATGAAGCTAAATTTGGTTTTGCATGCAAAATTTGAATTTAATGGTTCGCCAACCCAAGTCGGCGGTGGCGTGAGAAAATAGGAAAAGGCAGAGCCTTTAATGCATTTAATTTTTTTGGTTTTCGCGACTAGCTCGCCTTGAAAAGTGTATGAGGGAAATTTTGATTGTTTATTGTGTTGTTCGGATTTTTGAGAAGTTGCTCTGCATTTGGTTTTTGCTTGGTTCAGTCGAACCAGTTTCATTTGGTTTTTATCACTGTTCCTTGGAAATTTGGAGGCTGTTGCTGAGCCTGAAGAGGAAGGGACTGTTTGGAAGCTTGCTGCTGTCGCCGTGGAAGGAAACACCTTCTGTAAACACGTTTTCTTCGAGTTTCGAGAAAGAAATTTCAGGCATGTTAAGCCCTTCTCTTTAAAACACTTGCTTTGTTTAAGCGTCTCATTAAAACAACCCTGCTCTTGGGTTTTGGGTTTATTCGATTTTGTTGTCATTGTTTGAAATGATATGAGTGGAATCGTTTCTTGCTGTTGTGTTTGATCTGTCTTTGCATGAATTGGAGTAGGAAATACGAACTTCTGTGTGGGTTTGTTTGACAGTTTTGGAGAATTCGAAATGGGTATTTTTTCTCGTTAATGTTTATATGAAAACGGAACAGGCAGTATGAGTTGTTCTCCTTACTGTGCAATCGTTCTTTTGTTATATGAACTTGAATGATGAAATCATGCACAGTAGGAGTTGTCTTTCAGTGTTGAGCAATTGTTCTTTTGCTATATGAATTTCAGTGATAAAAACTGTACAGGATGTGCGAGTTGTTTGATGTTGTTTCTATACTGAAATCTTTAAAAAGGAAATAAGATCCTTTTCCTTCTGCTGTTTTGGATTTTGATGGAAATAGCATTTGGGTTTTATTTGAGCTTATGAACTCGATTTGAAGGAAGTAATAGCAATATTTTATTCTTTGTGCCTTTTTCTTGCATAAGAAATGAACGAATAACGTTTTGGGTATTCGTGGAAGTAGGAAAAGTTAACTGTTTTTCTTCTGAACTTGCATATGATTACATTCCTTCCTTCTTTGTATGTTGTTCGGCCTTCCTGTTCGGACCGATGTCACGATTACCATCTCGGCTTGTTTTTTTGTGCAAGTAAATGGAAAAATATAGAAATTTGGTTTCTTTCGCTTGAGTCTCTGTCCTGATTGTACCAAGCTTATATATTTAATACCCTATGCGGGTTTGCCTTGACAGAGGTATTGATATATGAATATATATTTTGAGTTCTGTATCTCATTAAGAAAAAGGAGAATCTTGTTCTTGGAACTAAGCTGTTGATCGAGATAGAACTCGAATTGGATATTTCATTGTTTGTGGTATTTTGGATATTCATTGTTTTTGCGGTATATTGGATTGGAGCGCATTGAGTTATGTGAGTTTTCTTTTAAATGCGAGTGATTGTTTCGTTATCTTTATAAGTTGAGCTTTCATGCTTGGATAAACACGACTTGGGTGTTTTTATTTCATTCTGAACAAAATGATTGTTTCTTAATGAAATTATAGGGAAACGAATTTTCTTCTTCATTGCTTTGTTTTCAATTTGATAGAAACAGTCATTGGGTTTATTGAAATTTATAAGTTCGGATTGTTGGAAGAGACAGTGACATTTAGATGGTTTCGAAAGTCTTTGTTATTTTTTTAAATAAACGGAAATTTTGAATGTTTCGTGTGGTCTTCGATCTTCATGCTTGTCATTCAAGGAAAAATGAATCGACTTGGTGATTCTTGTTGAGTTGAAGAAAATGGTTGTTTTCTTATTTGAATAGTTAAAGGAATGAATTCTTCTCTTTTTGCATTGTTTTGGACTCGAAAAATAACATTGGAGCTTTATTGTGCATATGAATTGGTCTTCTGAGGTAACAAAGCAATGTGCAAATTGTTACTATGGATCGTATGCGTTCATGGATATAAAAGGTCATATGAATAAGTGATTGCGTGATTGTATAAGCTGTTTATTTGGTTATAAATACGGTGAAAGAAGTATGGAACCTTCTAGTACAAAGAAGTACATAGTATGCATCTTGATCTTTGTTCTATGATGAATATGATGTTTTACTAACCTATTTTTGGTATTCGTATGAACCTGAATTAAATGAAGTATTGATAAGGACGATAAGTTCTTCCTTGTTTTCATTTAAAGCTGATTATGAATGAAATTATTCTTCTTCTTTGGAAAGTGAATTCCGAATGGATTTTGTAAGTTTCACTCTGAACTGTTATCTTGATTTGTGTCTCCTTTGGATTCAATTTTAGGATGATGTCGTGAGGAAAGAAATAGGAATGTGGATGGATAACTGGAAAAATGATCTTTTCTCTTTTCATACGATTGGAAATCAAATCGTTTAAGAACGAATTTTGTATTGCTTGGGTATGAGCAATCTGTATTATTCTTTGTTAGCTTTCTCGCCTCGTACTTGATTGCTTGGAATCAAATGAGATGCACGCAATTGAAAGGAAAGTGATTAGTTTACGTTTGATTAGTTTTACCCTTTGCATTTGTTACTAATGAAAGGAATGGAAAGGATAATGATTATGTTATATCAAGAAGGTATGCTACTTGTATTCCTAAACTTTACAAATATTGTAATCTGGAACTTGTAATGGTTATGTGGGAAATAGGACAACAATTCTTTGGCTGATTGGGATGGTATTTTGATGGATCAGTTGTTCTGCTGTCCATTCTTTTGATGCTTAATTCATGATTGATGTTCTTCTTGTCGTTTCATAAAAAGCGGGGTTCTTTTATTGAGACAGATTAATTGAAGCACCTCATTTTAATGACAAGTGCTTAATATGTTCAGTTCATTGAACTGACCCCTGCAAGAAATTTTGCAGATGGAATTTGATTAGAACGAAGACATGGCTATTTTTTCGATGCTTCTTTTTTGATTGTCTGAAGATGAATTGTATTTGTTAGTTAATATTCCTCTACGAGGAATTGTGAAAAGAAGAAAGTACATTCTTCTATCTATGAGTTGTAATGATGTTTTATATAAACAAAGTCTAGTCAGTTGGATTGGCAGATGTATGGATTATGAAATGGATTGATGATTACAAATACAAGTGCGATATTTTAATAACTATATCAGTTTGATATTGTTGATTAATTTGGAAATATAATGTTATTTCTTGATTTGGATTTATTTAATTGTCCTTGGATGGATATTAAAGCGGGCCCGATATCTATTCTTACCTAAATGCAACCTTTAAATTGAAATGTACAATTAGTTCATACTTGGGTAAAGATGAATTTTTAATTGACATTAAAAAGGGATTAGGAAGAATATGATTCCATAATCGATAGGTATTCAGGATTAGCTTGGAAGCTAAGGAATATCAATTAACTTAGGAGCAACCGAACTTCGTTTTCGGACTCCGTTAATAGCCTCGTATGTTAAATTCAGAAAGAAAGGATATGGGATAAATATATCCAGGGCTAATAGACCTTAAGCGTGTAAGGTTAAGGAGTATAAATGAATACATTTATTGGGAATTAGACCTCGTTTAAATGACGTCTAATAAGTGGAATTCGAATTTAGTTACTGAGTTGTGAAAGACTTGGTAAGTTTAATAGGTTAAACTTATCACGTCCGTCGATAGCGGGCTGCTTAATCCAAGGATTAAGAAGAGAACCAAGCAGGAAAAATGCAACCCTTGATCACGAAGGGGAAGATGCATAGTAAGCTAGAAGACGGATTTAGTCTCTCTTAGCTACATACAACCGTAATGCAGGAACGAGGATAAAGGATCAGCATGGTTGCTAAAAGTTGATCTTAAATATCAAGATCATATCCAAATCACGTGAGCGCAGGATGTGTACTCTCGATGGGAGGAATTCCGTGAGGACATTGACATACGCCCCTACAACACGGTGTCTTCATGAGGACGGGGTCTTCATGACGACACAATGTTATAGCTGACATATTACAATGCCCTCCCGAATTAAATCATCAAGAATACATAGGATGAATGTGAAAGTTCTTGGCTGGGGATAGGAGTATGATCACGTATACGGAGTGACTCCGGAGGACTAAGGATAACTAGACACACGGAGTCATGGGGAACGACACCGTATGTCTGTGTATCTTTAGTCACCATGAGTGTCTTCCTATATTCGTTCATATTGCTAGTTGAAAATTGGAAGTTTGAATTTGACCTTAAATTTAAAGGACTGGTAGGAACCAGGAAAGACCATTCTAGATAACAGGTGAAGTGAAGTGAAGGACGTATTCCATTGATGTGTATCACATCCAGGAATATGATCATGCAAAGCATGTGAAAATCTTTGGCCAAAGTATCGCAAGTGCTGGTTGCGTTGTCCTAATCACTTAATTTAAGATGCGGGATGTCGATTAATATCGAATGAGATATTGAGATAGGCTTCTTAAATGGATCACTTCGATAACCTAGGAAAGCGGTTAAAGAGAACTTGTATATATAATATACTATGCATGAACGAACATGAAGGATCGGTAGTTGCGCGAGTCATGAAATGAAAGATCGTTGAAACTCCGAGCCATGAAAATAGAAGATCGATGAGTTCTTGAGTCATTTACTGAAGCATACATAGAATCTGTTATAAGATTGAATGGCATTGAATGTGTGTTCCATATTGTAAATATGCAAATAGGGAACATTAGTTTTAAAAGGAAATTGTGTGTTCCAAACTGTGTTGTTTGGGCAGAGAACAATTATTAAAACTTGAACGTGTGTTTGAATTATATAATTCATAACAGAGAACGTTATAAAAAAATAAAATATTTTTTTTTCCCTTGTTCTAGTATCTTAAAATGGGGATGTTACATTTTGGTATCAGAGCTGAAGGTTGCAGCTCTTGGACCTAATGAGTCCACGATATTAATAAGGTTTACATTTTCTTATTGAACAGAGAATGGTTAGAACAAGAGGGAATGCTTTGAATAACTTTGTTACAGGGTGGAGAAGCACATCTTTGCTCAAAAGATGGATGAAATCCTTGCTGCCCTAATTGATACGAGGGATCGTTTGAATGTTGGAACAAATCAACCAATGGGCAATGAGGAGGAGGAAGATGAAGCTGAAATAAATGATCACCGCCTCCTGTGGACAACATCAACGGAGGGAATCATGGTGGGACAACCGTAAGGTTGAGCTGAATATTGTCGAATCGGACATAACTTGGGATCAATTTAAGGGTTATTTTAGGCAATGATGGCTGCCTCAACTCTATTTTGATGGGAAAATGACTGAATTTCAGAACTGGTCGCAAGGAAGGCTGTCGGTGACGGAATACTGGGAAGGGTTTACTAAACTCCTTAAGTATGTGCCGCAGTACCAAGCTGACGAGAAGTTCAGAATACGAAAATTCATAATGGGACTGAATCCCATCATTGGTGGCGAAGTGGATGTCCACGACCCAACCACCATGGATGGAGTTGTCGAAAAGGCAATCAGACAGGAATAGAAATTGAGAGCAATATCTGCTCACAGGGAAGAGATAAGGAAGAAGATTCCCAATCCTTCTTCATCTCTTGCACCAAAAAGGGGACCTTGGAAAAGGTTTGGTGTGAAAAACAAAATTGTTGTGGATAACAACAAGAAATCTATGATGAACAGACCTGTAAATAGCGTGCGGAACAGCTTCACAAAAGTTAATGGCATTGGACAGAAGTCCTATGGAAGCCAGAATGATAACTTCAAGGCTGGTAACAAATTTGAGCCTAGAAAAGGGCCAGTTGGAGGATGCTTCAACTGTGGAAAGGACCACTATGCGAATCACTATCCTCTGAAGAAGGATGATCGCGGTCAGCAGCATAGGATACACGCTGCGGTGGCTAACAGACAAGCTGAAAAGCAAGTTACGCCTATAGAAGTTTCGGGTAAGTTATTCGGTACACCTGTAGTCATACTTTTGATATCTTTGGACTCTTGAATGCTTTATTTTCGCTAAACTTGCAATGAAATTAAAAAGAAGGGTAGAAAGAATGGATAAAACATAGGATTGGTGCACTATGGGAATAATCTTTGTCCATACAAATCGAAATGTGCCTTTTTGGGGCAATTCTTGATTTACCTAGTTTCTCACCACCGAAGTTGACTTGTATGTCACTCCTCTAGGATCATATGATATCATTATTAGAGTTAAGCGGTTGGATGAACATAAGGCAAAGGTCGATTGTTATGAAAAACGGATTTGTTGTTTCAATGATCTGCGAAAGCGGTCATTCAAGGTGTAAAACGTGAAGTTGTAGTTAGGAAACTGACATCTATGCAACTAAAAAGGGCTAAAAACAAAGGCTGCACTTTGTATGCAGTAAAAATGACAGAAAATGCTGAGGAAGATAATGATTTCATGGAAAGATATCCATTGTTAAGGGGTTTTCGTGATGTGTTTCCAGAGGAATTGCCAGGTCTTCCACCCAAACGTGAGTTTGACTTTGCAATAGAAATCAAACCGGGAACTGAACCCATATCTAAGGCACCTTATAGAATGACCACCATCGAGTTGGTAGAGCTAAAGGCTCAGTTACAAGAAATTTTGACTAAGGGGCTGATAAGACCGAGCGTCTCACCTTGGGGAGCGCCGGTAATTTTTGTAAAGAAAAAGGATGGCACATTGAGGCTGTGTATTGATTACGGAATCTTTGAACAAAGCAACTATTAAAAATCGATACCCACTTCCTAGGATTGATGATCTATTCGATCAGATGCGAGGAGCATCAGTTTATTCAAAAATAGATCTTCGATCTGGGTATCATCAGCTGAGAATAAAGGAAGAAGATATTCATAAAACAACTTTTAGAACGAGGTACGGGCATTATGAGTTCACGGTGTTACCTTTTGGGTTGACTAATGCACCTGCCGCCTTCATGAATCTGATGAACAATATTTTTCAAGAATACTTAGACAAGTTTGTGCTTGTATTCTTAGACGACATTCTTATATACTCTAAAAATGTCGAAGAGCACCAAGAACATCTAAGAATAGTGCTGGAAATTTTAAGAAAGAGGAAATTGTATGGCAAACTGTCCAAATGTTCCTTTTATGATGCAGAGGTGCATTATTTGGGACACGTTATAAGCAAGAATGGGATAGCTGTTGACCCTTCAAAGATCACAGCTATAACTGAGTGGCCTGCGCCTAAGAACGTGCACGAAGTGAGGAGCTTCATGGGCTTGGCTGGATATTATCAAAAGTTCGTTAAGGACTTTTCAAAAATTGCTGCCCCAATCACTTCGCTGCAAAAGAAGGATAAGAAATTTTTCTGGACGGACAAATGTGAATCTGCCTTTAAAAATTTAAAGGAACAGTTAACTACAGCACCTATTTTGACTGTACCTGATCCAAATGGAAATTTTATGGTTGTAACGGACGCCTCAGGAGAAGGCCTTGGAGGTATTCTGTTACAGAATAACCATGTTATAGCTTATGAAAGCAGAAAGCTTAAGTTACATGAACAGAATTATGCTCCACACGACCTAGAGCTCGCTGCCATTGTTCATGCACTTCAAATGTGGAGGCATTACCTTTTAGGCAAGCCTTTTGAGTTAAAAACAGACCATCTGGGGCTGAAGTATATTTTCACTCAGCCAAATCTGAATGCAAGGCAGCGAAGATGGTTAGAATTTCTATCTCAGTATGATTTTGATATAAGCTACATCAAGGGCAAGGAAAATAGAGTAGCAGATGCTCTGAGTCGAAGGAAGCATATCTCTGCTCTTATAACGTTAAGAACTCAGTTTAAGGATGAGGTGAAAGATGCCTTGGAATCAGATCCTTATTTCCAACAAGTCAAAATAGCACTTGCCGCTGAGACCGAAGGATGTCAGGTATAAAGGATTCCATTTTGATAATGAAGGAATTTTGAGGTTCGAAAACAGGGTATATATACCTTTGGTGAATGACTTAAGAGGGAAATTGTTAACTGAATTTCATAATTCACCTTTTTTTGGACACCCTGGCATTACGAAAATGCTTGCTGATCTTAAGCAGCAATACTTCTGGAAGGGAATGAAAAAGGATGTGGTGGAATTTGTAACACACTGCTTGGAATGTCAGCGTGTTAAGGCGGAACATATGCATCCCGCTGGATTATTGTATCCCCACAGTATTCCGCAGTATAAATGGCAAGTGATAACGATGGATTTCGTTCAAGGATTGCCTATGTCAAGAAATAAGCATGACATTATCCTGGTTGTAGTCGACAAATTGACCAAAGTGGCACACTTTATTCTTTGGTAATTTGAAGGACGATGCACGTCTAACTGCTAGCAAGAAGATTTGTACATGAAATCTTCAGATTGCATGGAATACCGGAATTAATCATATCGGATAGAGATCCGAGGATGACATCAAGGTTTTGGAAAATGCTTAATGCAGCCTTGGGAACTAAATTAAACTTCAGTTCTGCATATCATCCGGAGATGGATGGACAAACTGAGAGAGTTAATTAGGTTTTAGAAGACATGTTAAGGATGTATTGCATGGACCATCAGTATAAATGGGAGGAATACCTTCCGCTGGTAGAATTTGCTTACAATAATACATACCATGCCTCTTTAAAAATGGCGCCCTTTGAAGCATTGTATGGAAGAAAATGCAGAACCCCTGTTAGCTGGGACAACGTTGAGGACAGAGAGGTAATTGGGCCAGAAATCCTTATGGAAATGGAATAGCAAATCAAAATGATTCGGGAACATCTAAAGGAGGCTGCCAATAGGCAAAAGAGTTATGCAGACTTAAAGCGGGTTGACAGGAATTATAAACTGGGAGAGAAGGTCTTTCTTCGGGTGAAGCTGAAAAAGAGCTCAATAACTTTTGGCAAGGCTGCCAAGTTGTCACCACGATACGTGGGACCTTTTGAAATTGTTGAAATAATCAACCCTGTAGCTTATCGTCTAGCATTACCTCCTGCTTTGTCTCAAATGCATGATGTTTTTCATATTTCTTTGCTTAAGAAATACGTGACAAATTTATCACATGTGCTGAATTGGAATTCCTTGCAGGTCCAAGACCCAGGAATAATCGTGGTTAAGCCCATTCGAGTGCTGGGAACTCGCCAGTTGTACTTAAGAAATCGCGAAGTGAACCAATGTAAGGTCCAGTGGGACCAGTTCAGCGAAGAAAGTGCAACTTGGGAAAATCTCGAAGAAATGAGATCTACTTTTCCACATTTGTTTAATCAAATTTGAAATTCGAGAAACTGATAATTCTACCAAATTTAGACAATTATTAGTCTATTGTACAATTGTCTTAAAACGTTGTTTTTAAGAGTGAATCTGTTTTTGGTATGAACTTATGAATGGAAGGACAATAACTAAGCTTTGTCCTAGGAACTCCTTGATTTGTTTAATTTGATCATTGGGACAATGATTCTTTAAGAGAGGAAGAATGTAACGCCATGATTTTTGTAAGTTATCATGGTAATTACTTTCTTGATGTCAGAATCGCTGAAATGAAGGCAAACATGTTAAGATATATATATATATATATATATATATATATATATATATATATATATATATATATATATATTTTGATCTTAAGGGAATGTGTCGCTAACTGGATTCTTGCATCTTGTAATTTATTTGCATGGGACAGTGATTATTATTCACGTATATGTTTGATGTGACGACAAATTTGTCGTATGCTTGCTGAACTCTTTATGTTGTGGCCTTCTTGTAATCGCTTTGTCGATTTACTCTTGAAGCGAATGAAGGTGATATAAATGGGCAAACACGACATAGTATGAACAGTTGGCACGTAGATGCCAACGGAAAGGTTCGATTCACGAACCATACACTGTCGTAACGTGAGACCCCGTAAGGCGAGAAATGCTGGGATACGGGTGGCTCAGGCATGTTAACAAGGGACGGAATGTCCTGTACAGTGTTGAAATTGGAAGTCAGTCGGGAAGACTTGACTGGATTGAAAGTTGATTAGTGTTAGGTGTTAGAGGGAATTAGATCCTAATCTAATCCTAAGCTCTACCTTACATCCTAAACTACTATCCTAAGTGGATTTTTAAATTATATAAAAAGGTGGAAATAGACCTAAGTTCTATTAACCTAAAGACTAGGCTATGACCTAGGTCGAACACTAATATGAATCCTAAACTAATCCTAACCTAGAAGGGGACGCATGCAGACCCTTGGGGGGAGAGGATAAGGATGAAGGGTGTTTAATGGCATTAATGTGAAGTCCTTACGTGGACAGCGCCAGTTTGGCGGGAACAGGGGAAAAACTAGAGGTATCTAGTTGGTTATGAAGCTAAACTTGGTTTTGCATGCAAAATTCGAATTTGATGGTTCGCCAACCCAAGTCGGCGGTGGCGTGAGAAAATAGGAAAAGGCAGAGCCTTTAATGCATTTAAATTTTTTTGGTCTTCGCGACCACTCGCCTTGGAAAGTGTATGAAGGAAATTTTGATTGTTTATTGTGTTGTTCAGATTTTTGAGAAGTTGCTCTGCATTTGGTTTTTGCTTGGTTCAGTCGAACCAGTTTCATTTGGTTTTTATCACTGTTCCTTGGAAATTTGGAGGCTGTTGCTGAGCCTGAAGAGGAAGGGACTGTTTGGAAGCTCATTCTTTGTCACCGTGGAAGGAAACACCTTCTGTAAACGCGGTTTTCTTTGAGTTTCGAGAAAGAAATTTCAGGCATGTTAAGCCCTTCTCTTTAAAACACTTGCTTTGTTTAAACGTCTCATTAAAACAACCCTGCTCTTGGGTTTTGGGTTTATTCGATTTTGTTGTCATTGTTTGAAATGATATGAGTGGAATCGTTTCTTGCTGTTGTGTTTGATCTGTCTTTGCATGAATTGGAGTAGGAAATACGAACTTGCTGTGTGGGTTTGTTTGACAGTTTGGAGAATTCGAAATGGGTATTTTTCTCTGTTAATGTTTATATGAAAATGGAACAGGCAGTATGAGTTGTTCTCCTTACTGTGCAATCGTTCTTTTGTTATATGAACTTGAATGATGAAATCTGTACAGACAGTAGGAGTTGTCTTTCAGTGTTGAGCAATTGTTCTTTTGCTATATGAATTTCAGTGATAAAACCATACAGGATGTGCAAGTTGTTTGATGTTGTTTCTATACTGAAATCTTTAAAAAGGAAATAAGATCCTTTTCCTTCTGCTGTTTTGGATTTTGATGGAAATAGCATTTGGGTTTTATTTGAGCTTATGAACTCGATTTGAAGGAAGTAATAGTAATATTTTATTGTTGTGCCTTTTTCTTGCATAAGAAATGAACGAATAACGTTTTGGGTATTCGTGGAAGTAGGAAAAGTTAATGGCTTTTCTTCTGAACTTGCATATGATTACATTCCTTCCTTCTTTGTATCTTTGTTCGCCTTCCTGTTCGTGATGTTGTCACGATTACCATCTAGGCTTGTTTTTTTAAGCAAGTAAATGGAAAAATATAGAAATTTGGTTTGCTGCTTGAGTCTGTCCTGACTGTACCAAGCTTATATATTTAATACCCTATGCGGGTTTGCCTTGACAGAGGTATTGATATATGAATATATATATTTTGAGTTCTGTATCTCATTAAGAAAAAGGAGAATGTTGTTCTTGGAACTAACTGTTGATCGAGATAGAACTAGAATTGGATATTTCATTGTTTGCGGTATTTTGGATATTCATTGTTTGCGGTATTTTGGATTGGGCGCACGGGTTATGTGAGTTTGCTTTTCAATGTGAACGATTGTTCTGTTATCTTTATAAGTTGAGCTGTCATGCTTGGATAAACACGACTTGGGTGTTTTTATTTCATTCTGAACAAAATGATTGTTTCTTACTGAAATTATAGGGAAACGAATTCTTCTTCTTCTTGCTGTTTTCAATTTGATAGAAACAGTCATTGGGTTTATTGAACTTTATAAGTTCGGATTGTTGGAAGAGACAGTGACATTTAGATGGTTTCTGAGTGCTGTTATTTTTCTGTACAAACGGAAATTTTGAATGTTTCGTGTGGTCTTCTGATCTTTGCACTGTCATTCAAGGAAAAATGAATCCGACTTGACTAATTCTTGTTGAGTTGAAGAAAATGGTTGTTTTCTTATTTGAATAGTTAAAGGAATGAATTCTTCTCTTTTTGCTATTTTGGACTCTGAAAATAACATTGGAGCTTTACTGTGCATATGAATTGGTCTTGCTGTAGGTAACAACAATGTGCAAATTGTTATTATGAACTGTATGCGTTCATGGATATAAAAGGTCATATGAATAAGTGATTGCGTGATTGTATAACTGTTTATTTGGTTAAAAATACAGTGAAAGAAGTATGGAATCTTCTAGTACAACAAGTACATAGTATGCATCTTGATACTGCTTGTTCTATGATGAATACGATGTTTTACTAACCTGTTTTTGGTATTCGTATGAACCTGAATTAAATGAAGTATTGATAAGGACGATAAGTTCTTCCTTGTTTTCATTTAAAGCTGATTATGAATGAAATTATTCTTGCTGCTGGAAAGTGAATTCCGAATGGATTTTGTAAGTTTCACTCTGAACTGTTATCTTGATTTGTGTCTCGTTTGGATTCAATTTTTAGGACAGTCATGAGGAAAGAAATAGGAATGTGGATGGATAACCTGGAAAAATGATCTTTTCTCTTTTCATACGGTTGGAAATCTGTAATCGTTTAAGAACAAATTTTGTATTGCTTGGGTATGAGCAACTGTATTATTGCTGTTTGCTTTCTCGTCTGTACTTGATTGCTTGGAATCAAATGAGATGCACGAACTGAAAGGAAAGTAATTAGTTTACGTTTCAGTTAGTTTTACCCTTTGCATTTATTACTAATGAAAGGAATGGAAAGGATAACAGTTATGTTATATCAGCAGTATGCTACTTGTATTCCTAAACTTTACAAATATTGTAATCTGGAACTTGTAATGGTTATGTGGGAAATAGGACAACAATTCTTTGGCTGATTGGGATGGTATTTTGATGGTTCAGTTGTTATGCTGTCCATTATTTTGATGCTTAATTCATGATTGATGTTCTTACTGTCGTTTCATAAAAGCAGGGTTCTTTTATTGAGACAGTTAATTGAAGCACCTCATTTTAATGACAAGTGCTTAATATGCTCCATTCAATTGACCTGCAAGAAATTTTGCAGATGGAATTTGATTAGAACGAAGACATGGCTATTTTCTGATGCTTCTTTTGATTGTCTGAAGATGAATTGTATTTGTTAGTTATTATTCCTCTACGAGGAATTGTGAAAAGAAGAAAGTACATTCTTCTATCTATGAGTTGTAATGATGTTTTATATAAACAAAGTCCAGTCAGTTGGATTGGCAGATGTATGGATTATGAAATGGATTGATGAATACAAATACAAGTGTGATATTTTAATAACTATATCAGTTTGATATTGTTGATTAATTTGGAAATATAATGTTATTTCTTGATTTGGATTTATTTAATTGTCCTTGGATGGATGTTAAAACGGAACTGATATCTATTCTTACCTAAATGCAACCTTTAAATTGAAATGTACAATTAGTTCATACTTGGGTAAAGATGAATTTTTAATTGACATTAAAAAGGGATTAGGAAGAATATGATTCCATAACTGATAGGTATTCAGGATTAGCTTGGAAGCTAAGGAATATCAATTAACTTAGGAGCAACCGAACTTCATTTTCGGACTCCGTTAATAGCCTCGTATGTTAAATTCAGAAAGAAAGGATATGGAATAAATATATCCAGGGCTAATGGACCTTAACTATGTAAGGTTAAGGAGAATAAATGAATACATTTATTGAGAATTAGACCTCGTTTAAATGACGTCTAATAAGCTGGAATTCTGAATTTAGTTACAGTTGTGAAAGACTTGGTTAAGTTTAATAGGTTAAACTTATCACGTCCGTCGGTTTAGATCGGGCTGCTTAATCCAAGGATTAAGAAGAGAACCAAGCAGGGAAAAATGCAACCCTTCGGTATGAAGGAGAAGATGCATAGTAAGCTAGAAGACGGATTTAGTCTCTCTTAGCTACATATAACTGTAACAGGAACGAGGATAAAGGATCAACATGGTTGCTGAAAGTTGATCTTAAATATCAAGATCATATCTAAATCACGTGAGCGGGATGTGTACTCGATGGGAGGAATTCCGTAGGACATTGACATACGCCAGCTACAGCACGGTGTCTTCATGAGGACGGGGTCTTCATGACGACACAATGTTATAGCTGACATATTACAATGCCCTCCCGAATTAAATCATCAAGAATACATAGGCTGAATGTGAAAGTTCTTGGATGGGGATAGGAGTATGATCACATATACGGAGTGACTCTATAGGACTAAGGATAACTAGACACACGGAGTCATGGGGAATGACACCGTATGTCTGTGTATCTTTAGTCACCATGAGTGCCTTCCTATATTCGTTCATATTGCTAGTTGGAAATTGGAAGTTTGAATTTGACCTTAAATTTAAAGGACTGGTAGGAACCAGGAAAGACCATTCTAGATAACAGGTGAAGTGAAGTGAAGGACGTATTCCATTGATGTGTATCACATCCAGGAATATGATCATGCAAAGCATGTGAAAATCTTTGGCCAAAGTATCGCAAGTGCTGGTTGCGTTGTCCTAATCACTTAATTTAAGATGCAGGATGTCAGATGAATATCAGTAACAGATATTCAGATAGGCTTCTTAAATGGATCACTTCGATAACCGGAAACGGTTAAGAGAACTTGTATATATAATATACTATGCATGAACGAACATGAAGGATCGGTAGTTGCCGAGTCATGAAATGAAAGATCGTTGAAACTCGAGCCATGAAAATGGGAGATCGGCAGTTCTTCGAGTCATTTACAGCAGCATATAGAATCTGTTATAAGATTGAATGGCATTGAATGTGTGTTCCATATTGTAAATATGCGAATAGGGAACATTAGTTTTAAAAGGAAATTGTGTGTTCCAAACTGTGTTGTTTGGGCAGAGAACAATTATTAAAACTTGAACGTGTGTTTGAATTATATAATTCATAACAGAGAACGTTATATTTTTTTTTTTTTTTTTCCCTTGTTCTGGTATCTTAAAATGGGGATGTTACATATACCCGCACTGTAATTCTTCTTCTCACATTCATTCATTTTTCCTTTTGGACATGCCAACTGATGAGGGGTGAATCCCCGAAACATGTCTTGGCAAAATTGTATATGAATGTTTAATAAATTTCGAGTTTTGGATCTCAATGGCTTCTTTCACATTGCCGGTGAAAAATCACTTTTATATCAAATCTAATTTTTTCCTTCTCTTCACGCGTGCCTTTTGGAAGTTATTGTTTTACCATTTTCTGTCTGCCGCTTATTATTATCGTCCGCATGACTTCGTTACGGGACGCCATACTAGGCTCGTGGTTTGTGTAGTTGTTGATCGAAGAGGAGATTCGGCTTTTTTCGATGCGCCTTGGTCTACAAATTTTTGGCCTGCTCTCTTGTGCTCGGGGCTGCATTTTTGGCCTTTTTATTCACGCCTTGGTCTGCTTTGTGGCCTCTTTCAATGCGCCGGGTATGATTTTGTGATCTGTTGACTCGCGCATTTGGGGTTTTGGTTTCATGTCGGGCGTGATGATTTCATGGTTTTGGCGTCCCTTTTTGGCGCTGTTTCTCTTCGGGTGGTCGTTTGGTTTTGGCGTCGCCGTTTTTGGCCTATTCTTCCTCTCTCGCCTGTTTTTAACCATGACCCGCCCTCCATGCCTCCTCAAATGTTGGCCCCGCATTTGCCTTGGACCGTGCATTCTCACGGCCTCTCTTTTGGTCATTTTTGCTCTTTGCAGTGCATGCGCCCACCGCCCTTTCTAGAGTCATTTTGGCTCTTTGTGAATTGGGTGCCCTCTCTTCGGCCCTCGGTTCGTGGTGGTGCACCTTTTTTGGTGGCTCGGTTCACATTTTCTCCTCTTCTTCAGGTTCTCTGCCGGTTTTTTCCTCAGATGGTTGTGCTGCTCGGCTTCGTTCGGGCATGTGGGCCCCTCTTGTTCTCTTTGATCGGTTCGAGAGGGTTTCCCTAAACCCTAAACCTTTTGGCTTCGCCAGAAAGTCTCCGCATGATTGACTCCGTCAATTTCATCTTTGGAAAAGTTTAAATTGTTGTTTATCGGTTGATTATTGTAATTGTTGGCGACGATTTAATTTTAATTCCAGAACCTCATTTTTCGATTGGTTTAACTATTTCGCAAAGTATTATAATCGTTTTATAATCGTTATTCTATTTTTAATATTTTTAATATTATAATTATTATTATGATTTATATTATTATTAGTATTATTATTATTATCATTATTATTATTATTAATTCGAATATTAATTTTTAATATTCGAGTTAATCTTAATTGTAATTTTAATAATAATAATATAAATCATATTAATAATTATAATATTAATATATTATTAATATTCTTAATAACGTTTTTATTAAACGATTGGTTGTGAGTTGGTTACGGTCTTTTGGCCTTCCTCTCTCGGGTTTGCCTCAACCGCTCAACTTCTTCCACTCTATTTATACCCGCACTCTGTAATTCTTCTTCTCACATTCATTCATTTTTCCTATTTTGGACATGCCAATGATGAGGGTGAATCCTCGAAACATGTCTTGGCAAAATTGTATATGAATGTTTAATAAATTTTAGAGTTTTGGATCTCAATGGCTTCCTTCTCACGCAAAGTGAAAAATCAATTTTATATCAAATCTAATTTTTCACTTCTCTTCATGTGTGCCTTTTGGAAGTTATTGTTTACGCCATTTTCTGTCTTTTATTATTACCGTCAAGTGCACTGACTTCGTTACGGGACGCCATACTAGGCCTCGTGGTTTGTGCGATTGTTGATCGAAGAGGAGATTTGGCTTTTTTCGATGCGCCTGTCTGCAAATTTTCGGCCCGCTCTCTTGTGCTCGGGGCTGCATTTTTGGCCTATTTATTCACGCCTTGTCTACCTTTTTGCGGCCTCTTTCAATGCGCCGGGTATGATTTTCGCAGATCTGTTGACTGCGCATTTGGGGTTTTGGTTTCATGTCGGGCGTGATGATTTCGTGGTTTCAAGCGTCCCTTTTTGGCGCTGTTTCTCTTGGGTGGTCATTTGGTTTTGGCGTCGCCGTTTTGGCCTATTCTACCTCTACCGCCTTGTTTTTAACCATGACCGCCTTCCACGCCTCCTCAAACGCTGCCCGCATTCGCCTTGGACTGTGCATTCTCACGGCCTCTCTTTTGGCTGCGTTTTTTGCTCTTTTCCAGTCTCAGTGCGCCACCGCCCTTTGAGTCATTTTGGATCTTTGTGAATTGGGTGCCCTCTCTTCGGCCCTCGGTTCGTGGTGGTGCGCCTTTTTGGTGGCTCGGTTCACGTTTTCTCCTCTTCTTCGGGTTCTCTCACGGCTTTTTTCCTCGAGATGGTTGTCTTTGCTCGGCTTCGTTCGGGCATGTGGGCCCCTCTTGTTCTCTTTTTCTTCGGATCGGTTCGAGAGGGTTTTCCTAAACCCTAAACCTTTTGGCTTCGCCAGAAAGTCTCCGCACGATTGACTCCGTCAATTTCATCTTTGGAAAAGTTTAAATTATTGTTTATCGGTTGATTATTGTAATTCCTAACCTCATTTTCAACCTAGGTTTAACTATTCAGCGCAAGATTATAATTGTTTTATAATCGTTATTCTATTTTTAATATTATTAATATTATAATTATTATTATGATTTATATTATTATTAGTATTATTATTATTTATCATTATTATTATTATTAATTCGAATGTTAATTTTTTAATATTCAAGTTAATAATAATAATAATGATAATAATAATAATAATATAAATCATATTAATAATTATAATATTAATATATTATTAATATTCTTAATAACGTTTTTATTAAACGATTGGTTGTGAGTTGGTTACGGTCTTTTGGCCTTCCCTCTCTGGGTTTGCCTCAACCGTTCAACTTCTTCCACTCTTTTTATACCCGCACTCTGTAATTCTTCTTCTCACATTCATTCATTTTTCCTATTTTGGACATGCCAACTGATGAGGGGTGAATCCCCGAAACATGTCTTGGCAAAATTGTAAATGAATGTTTAATAAAATTCAGAGTTTTGGATCTCAATGGCTTCCTTCTGCTGCCAGTGAAAAATCAAATTTTTATCAAATCTAATTTTTTCACTTCTCTTCACGCGTGCCTGTTGGAAGTTATTGTTTCTGCCTTCTTCCTGTGCTGCTATTGTTACCGTCCGTATAGCTTCGTTCTGGACGCCATACTAGGCTCAGGGTTTGTGCAGTTGTTGATCGAAGAGGAGATCCGACTTTTTCGATGCGCCTTGGTCTGCAATTTTCGGCCTGCTCTCTTGTGCCTGGGGCTGCATTTTTGGCTTGTTTATTCACGCCTTGGTCTGCTTTTTGTGGCCTCTTTCAATGCGCCCAGGTATGATTTTCGCAGTCCTGTTGACCTGCGCATTTGAGGTTTTGTTTTCATGCTGGGTGTGATGATTTCAGGGTTTTAGCGTCCCTTTTTGGGCGTTGTTTCCTTGCTGGGTGGTTGTTTGGTTTTGGCACCGCCGTTTTTGGCCTATTCTGCCTCTGCCGCTGCTGTTTTAACCATGGCCGCCCTCCACGCCTCCCTCAAACGCTGCCCCTGCATTTGCCTTGGACCTGTGCATTCTCACGGCCTCTCTTTTGGCCGTTTTTTGCTCTTTTCAGGTCTGTGCGCCCAACCGCCCTTTCTGGAGTCGTTTTGGCTCTTTGTGAATTGGGTGCCCTCTCTTCGGCCCTCGGTTCATGGTGGTGCGCCTTTTTCGGTGGCTCGGTTCACGTTTTCTCCTCTTCTTCGGGTTCTCTGCCGTTTTTCCTCATATGGTTGTGCTGCTCGGCTTCGTTCGGGCATGTGGGCCCCTCTTGTTCTCTTTGATCGGTTCGAGAGGGTTTTCCTAAACCCTAAACCTTTTGGCTTTGCCAGAAAGTCTCCGCACGATTGACTCCGTCAATTTCATCTTTGGAAAAGTTTAAATTATTGTTTATCGGTTGATTATTGTAATTGTTGCATGACGGATTTTAATTCTGGAACCTCATTTTTTTGATTTAGGTTTAACTATTCCTAGCAAAGATTATAATCGTTTTATAATCCTTATTCTATTATTAATATTATTAATATTATATTAATATTATAATTATTATTATGCTTTATATTATTATTATTATTATTATTATTAATATTAATAATAATAATAATAATATAAATCATATTAATAATTATAATATTAATATATTATTAATATTCTTAATAACGTTTTTATTAAACGATTGGTTGTGAGTTGGTTACGGTCTTTTGGCCTTCCTCTCTCTGGGGTTGCCTCAACCGTTCAACTTCTTCCACTCTATTTATACCCGCACTCTGTAATTCTTCTTCTCACATTCATTCATTTTTCCTATTTTGGACATGCCAACTGATGAGGGGTGAATCCCGAAACATGTCTTGGCAAAATTGTATATGAATGTTTAATAAATTTCAGAGTTTTGGATCTCAATGGCTTCCTTCTCATTGCCGGTGAAAAATCAAATTTATATCAAATCTAATTTTATATCAAATTTTATATCAAATCTAATTTTATATCAAATTTTATATCAAATCCAATTTTATATCAAATTTTATATCAAATCTAATTTTATATCAAATCTAATTTTATATCAAATCAAATTTTATATCAAATCAAATTTTATATCAAATTTTATACCAAATTTTATATCAAATTTTATATCAAATCAAATTTTATATCAAATCAAATTTTATATCAAATTTTATATCAAATCTAATTTTATATCAAACCCTAAACCCTAAACCCTTAAACCCTTAAACCCCAAACCCCAAACCCCAAACCCCTAAACCCCTAAACCCCTAAAACCCCTAAACCATAAACCCCTTAAACCCTAAACCCTAAACCCTAAACCCCAAACCCCAAAACCCCAAAACCCTAAACCCTAAACCATAAACCATAAAACCCTAAACCCTAAAACCCTAAAACCCTAAAACCTAAACCCCTAAAACCCCAAACCCCAAACCCAAACCCCAAACCCTAAACCCTAAAACCCTAAACCCTAAAACCCTAAAACCCTAAAACCTAAAAACCCAAAACCCTAAACCCCAAAACCCAAAACCCAAAACCCAAAACCCTAAACCCTAAAACCTTAAAACCCTAAAACCCCTAACCCCTAAACCCCTAAACCCCAACCCCTAAACCCCTAACCCCTAACCCCTAACCCCTAAACCCTAAAACCCTAAACCCTAAAACCCAAACCCAAACCCCTAACCCCTAACCCCGAACCCTGGACCCGAACCCCGGACCCCGCACCTTTGGACCCCGAACCCCGCACCGAACCCCGAACCCCGAACCCCTAAAACCCTAGAACCCTAGACCCTAAACCTTAGACCTGCAGACCCTAGATCCTGCAGACCCTAACACCCTAGACCCTAGACCCTAAACCCTAAACCCCTAAAACCCTAAACCCTAAACCCCTAAAAACCCCAAACCCCTAAAACCCCTAAAACCCTAAAACCCTAAACCCTAAAACCCTAAAACCCTAAACCCTAAACCCATAAACCCCTAAACCCCTAAACCCTAAAACCTTAAACCCTAAACCCTAAACCCTAAACCATATGGGACCCGAAGATCCGAACCCTAAACCCTAAACCCTAAACCCCAACCCCTAACCCCTAACCCCTAACCCCTAAACCCCGACCCCTAACCCATAACCCCTAACCCCTAAACCCTAACCCCAAAACCCTAAACCCTAAAGTCGACCCCTAACCCTCCACCCCTAACCCCGACCTAAGCCCTAAACCCCGAACCTAACCTCTAAACCCGAAACCCGAAACCCAAAACACGAAACCCCAAACCCTAAACCCTAAACTAGAAACAAAAACCCAAACCCAAAACACGAAACCTAAAAACCCAAACCCGAAACCCCGAACCCAAAACCCAAAACCCCAAACCCAAAACCCAAAACCCAAAACCCAAACCCTAAACCCAAAACCTAAAACCTAAACCCTAAAACCCAAACCCTAAACCGATTAGGGTTTAGGGTTTAGGTCTTAGGGTTTAGGGTTTAGGTTTAGGTTCGATCTTCTGGGTCCCATATGGTGTGGTCAAGCATATCTGCAAACAAGATCATGTCACATTCTGTGTTGAGTAGACAACATTGGTTATAAGATTGATATCCTAGAAATCTAGCTAATGTCCGATGATCGCAGCGATTCTTGTTCTATCCAAGCACACTATTCTTTTGTTTATATCTATATAATATATTTTTGTTGGGTTCGTTGTTACGTAGACCGATCCATGAGTGGTGGAACAATATCATATACCATGGTGATGGAGATACATATGTGGGCATGTAGAATCGATGTATTTTACTTGGTGTGATCCAAGTAGCCATTGGATATGGTAATACTCTGGATATGTCATCTCTGGTCATGTGATGCGTAGTTCTTTGTAGTGTTGTTGCAGATGGAAGCAAGGAGGGTAACCCTCTGTACTCTCTCCAGCCTGGTAGTTATATTCTACATTCACATACTCATCTAGGTTGTTCCCAAATATTGGACCACATAGCTAATCATAATAAAATTTCAGGATACCTACAAGAACCATGGATAGAGGCCCTCCTGGAAGTTCATGTCTCTTCATAGGTGTCTCGTGAAGAACTTGTATTTCCTATAAGTTGCGATATGATAGAAAGAATTTTTAAGATAACATATTCTCTTGTTAGTGCATCTGCTAGAGTATTTTTTTCACCTTTTACATATTCAACATCAAACGGGAATCCTAACAATTTTTGCTACCATCTATATAACCTTCCTCTTTCACGCTAAGTGGTAAACTTGTTTTTGAGGAAGCTTGTATGATTTCTCGTAGTCATTGTAAACTACAAACTTTATCGGGGCATGATAAGCTTTGAATGCTTTGAGTGACTTTAGGATGGCAAGGATTTCTTTCTTAGTGTTGTGGTAGTTTCGTTCTGAGTCTGTGAATGTACCATTAGCATAGCGCACTATGGATTCTTAGGTAGTGTCAGGGGTGGATTTCTAATAATACCCCACCCCAAAGAAGAGGCGGGGCATCGTATGGACAACCAATTTTCATGTCTTGGGAATGGTGAGTTCTGGTAGTTGTTGGCACATCTTCTTTATCTCTTGGACTTCCACAGTGTGCTTATCAGTCCATTTTGGTGCTTTCTTTTTCATCCTGTCTATTAGGAGATGCTTGTATTTTCCCAAATGTTGGAGAAATGGAGCTATGTAATTCAAATTGCCCAAGAATTGTTGTAGCTTCCTTTTATCTATAATTTGGTCAAGATAAGAGTTGATAAAAATTAGCACATGTGGTTGGGGTTGGATTGTTCATGAGTTAATTTGCATCCCAAGAAATTCAATTTCTATCTTAAAATTGTTAGAATTTCGGTTTGATGTTGAATATGTAAAAGTTGAAGAAAATACTCTAGCTTGAGATGATGCACCGACAAGAGAACATGCTATCTTAAAAATGATTTCTATTATATCGTAGGTTATAGGTAATACAAGTTCTCCATGTAGACACCTATGAAATGGCATGAACTTCCACGAGGGCCTCTATCCATGGTTCTTGTAGGCATCCTAAAATGTTATTATGATCAGCTATGTGGTCCGATATTTGGGAACAACCTAGATGAGTATGTGAATGCAGAATATAACTACAAGGTTAGAGAGAGCACAAATGGTTACCCTCCTTGCTTCATGCTGGAACAACACTACAAAGAACTAAGCATCACATGATCAAAGATGACATACCCGGAGTATTACCATATCCACGGCTACTTGGATCACATCGAGTAAAATACATCGATTCTACATGCCCACATATGAATCTCCATGACCATGGATTATGATACTATTCCACCACTCTGCAGATCAATCTATAGAATAACGAACCCAACAAAAAAGGTACTATAGCTATATCTACAAAAGAACAATGTGCCTGGACATAACAATAACTATAATCATCAGACATTGGATAGATTTCCAAGATATAAATCTTATAACAAATGTTATCTACTCAACACAGGAGTGCGACATGATCCTATTTGCAGTTATGCTTGACCACACTAGATGGGACCCAAAAGATCTGAAATATCTCAAAAATGGATAGCTAAAGATACCAGGCCACATGGAAGACCCTTGGTACTACAGTGGATTGCACCCCAGAGATCCGAGATAAAGAATTGGGCGTTCACCTGCAAGCAGTCTCTTGGAGATCCCCATAAATACGTTAAAAATGACACATTATATGGAAAGAATGTGGTAGAACTACACTACGAGCTCTGGTAGGTCTAGATGATAGATCATTACATGTTTTGGAGCAGTGGCTACATCAATGATCCGTAAGAAAGAAATTGTGATGATTACGAGCCGGATGAACATTATGGCCCGATCACGACTAGGATTCACCTAGTCCCTGATCATTGGCACCACCAATAAGTCAACAACTCATCATTACATTCATTGTAGGGCAAGTCACAAACTGAATAGACCCACTGGCCATGTAAGGGTAAGGAAAACTATTGAGACCTGATCCCGACAGTGTGACTAGAGGACAACGGGCCCTAATGAGTGCACAACTCATAATGTCGCAGACATCTTAGTACTTTGTATGATGTAGACACCCCTGGCCCACAAATCCAGGAAGGACCCATCTTTTCTTACTTTGTGTTTATGTGTGAATAAAAGGTGATGTAGACACCCTTGGCTAAAAACCAAGAAGGACCCATCACATTGTACTTGCAGAATATTATGACATAGACACCCTTGGCTAAATGACAAGAAGGACCCGTCATAATCCGATTTATGTCATGTCATAGTCCACTTTATGTCAACAGAATATAATGACGCAGACACCTCTGACTAAAAGTCAGAAAGGACCCATCATAATTCTGCTTTATGTCAAGTCAGTGTCTACTTTGTGTCAAAATCCACTCATGGATTTTTGACTTGTCTTACAGGTCGTTGGTGACCTTCTGCTCCGGGAACCACTTCCACTTCCTATATAAGGGCACTTCACCCTCCATTTTGGGAGGGAGGAATGAAGAGTTAAAGAAACATTAGTAGGTGTGCAAGAATATTGGTCCCGTGAGGGATATTGTAATAAATTAGTTTGAATTTAATAGAAGCCTAGTGAAAGGCCCCTCCATGAGGTTTACTCCATGTCTATTTTCCTTATGTCTATTAGTTAGTTGCGTATGCTCTCTGCTTGCGGGATAGTCCCGATCCTGTAGATTAGAAATGGTTATCTTTGACGAGATTTCCCTACATTGATTCCTAAGTCCCTAGGACTTCCATGTCCGAGTTATCTCTGCATTGATCCTTGAAGACTAGAACCGCCTTGCGCTCAAAACCCTAAACCCAATAGTATTAGAGAGAAACCCTTTATCTATCCATATACTTAGGTCCTCCCACCCCAAAGGATAAACGAATTTGTGGATAAAGATAGTGTGAGGATGGAGGTTGGCGTTCCCGGCCCGGGAGGTTCGTGACCTTGTCGCGTCCCAGATATGTCTCAAGTATAATACATGAGACGCTATTTACGGAAGAAGTATTTACTTGACTCGGAAGGGTGTATTAATTTCCCAAAGGTACAGTAAATCCGATCTATATCGAGACCCACCCATTGAATTACATTGCATGTAAACTATTAGACAGACCGAGACTCACCTTTTAGTGAGTGGAAATGGATTTTGTCCTATTTTTCTTCCATTCGTTTTGTAAAAGACATAAAAATGCACAAAAATGGTTACATAGCACTTCATCGGTCGACTTTAATATCATTGTACATCCCCATTTTGATTATAGTATTAGACACACCTTTTGGGAAGATGCACTCTTCGCCTAGTTCCATGGAACCGTAGTGCCCACATTTTTATAGCCTCAATTATTTGTTGTTCTCTTTACTCATAGACATGTTTTGATAGGGATTTGATATATTTTGGACATTATGTTAGGATATTTGACCTCCTTAGACATGTATGGAGATTTGGGCGTATAGCGCCAATTTGACTTGATTACTATGTTGACACCTTATCGTATGATGTTACGGATACTAACTGATATGATGTTGTTTGGACCTTATTTATATATGATGGATACTCAGTTTAGTTGCGTGTTTGGATTTTATGGATGTATGTCACTTTTATTTATAGTTATGGCTAACTCATGGTAAATTGTGTATAATTATGCATGTTGTCACATTTTTGATTTCAGGATGATGATATGCTAGCATAGATTTCATTGATCACTTATTGAGTAGTTGATTTACATTGTATTGGATAGGTGTGTTTAATGTGTGCAATGAGTGTGCAGTAACAGGTCACAGGAGAATGTGGGATTCAGGGCAGCTACACAAATTTTACACAAGTGGCCCATGGGGCTAAGTCCTAACCGTGTTTATTGTATGAGGCCTTAGTATTAGCTTTCATTATTTCGGGCACCATGAGTGACCCTCATTTGTAATGTAGTATGTCTTGTAATATTAATCTTGTTTAGGATGTTTAGTTGTTTTGTAAACTTGATTTGGGGACTTAATGGTCCCCACTTGCATTAAGTTTTGAGTTTGGGTAATGATGTAATTAATTAGAGGGGATTAGGGTCACATGTGAACCCTTGGGTGGGCCCCACATCCTCTACACTTGTGCCCAAATGTGCCAAACCCAAAATTTGGCTATTTTAGGCATTTTAAGTGACCCCTTTTTAGTTTGAGAGTTCACTTAGCATGAAAATAGGCCCTTGGATCCTACCTAATAGGTATGTGGGCTTAATTTCAAGGCATAGAGGGAGTTTCCCTCCCATTTTGCCTCTCTTTGGTCACCATCCATGTAAGATGGATTGGTATGTGTGTTTGTTAAAAGTTGCACAAGTTTGTTTTGTTTTTCATTTTGGGTAATTTGGGAGAAGGGTGTTAAAAGCTATTTTATCTTTTCTCTCTTTTATTTTGAGAATCTTTGACCTTGAGGGAAGAGAGGGGTGACACATGTCACCCCCTCATTTGTGAGGATTTTTGTTGGCTTCTCTTCAAATTCTCCCTCATGGGGAAAGAAGAGAACTTTTTTGGAGCTTTTGCTTGGAGGCTTGTGGATTTTGGGAGCTAGAGCTTGCTTGGATAAAGAAGTGGAAAAGTTAGAGTGTGATGATGTCATCAATGAGTCTTAGATACTAGTAGAGTGTGATGCAAGTATGCATAGTTGTTGAAGTAGACTAGAACATTTGGGGCATAATATTCACATTTTGCTTCTTGGTTCATGAGTCCATAGCTATATAGTGGTTTTGGCAAGTTTAGCCAAAAGTGGGATGGGAGGACCTTTGTTTGTGTGACATTTTTGAATGTACTGCTATCTACAATGAAGGTAAGAGGATATGTTGCATAGTGTTGGGTAGATGGACAAAACCCTTTATGTATAGTCCTTACATGATGACAAGGTTTTGACTGTCGCTTTGGATGGTGTTATGGCTCTTCCGTTGTGTATGTCTATCTTTTAAACAAACATTCATCTAGAATTGTCGATGGTAGGACACGTTGATTTTTTACGGTGGGAGGTGTTCCCACAATCCTTTTATGTAGCATGAGATGCATTCTTCTCCGAGTCATATGAACTATAACCATCATCGGCCTTAGTTCATAGTAGTCACTATTTTCAAAGTCAACTTCAACGTCAGATGGGATGTAGTCCAAGTTTTCTTGGTTGACAAGGTCTTTGTAGAAGAACTGTACTTTTGAAGACTTGGTGGGGCATTTTTTAACAAAGTGGCCAACATTCTTGCATAAGAAGCATTTCTCTTTGTCAATCTTTATTTTCTTGAACCTTTTGCTGAAGTAGTGTTTTCCCGACCCTCGAAAGGAGTGTTTGTGCCTTGTGAGGAACATTCCTTTATTTTTACCTAGTTGATATTTTTTGTGTTGTTTTTGGGTAGAGCATCCAAAATCAGCGCACAAAGGGAAACATTTACAGTCACCTTTCTTGAGTTTACCTTTGGAAAGGTCAAGGTAGGTCTTGGTAGTGATACATAGGTCCGTGATTGCCAACCTACAATCAGACACAATCTGTTGCCATTTGACATCATTTGTAGTCTTGTTTTGGATGTTGTACATGTTTAGAATATTTTCTCCTATAGGCACGGGAGACTTGTCGAAAGTGCTGCTTGGATAATACATATTATTGCATTCCTATGGCATACAATTGTTGTTATGCTACTGTAACGTAGTCATTAAACTTGCTAAGGTCACACAATTTCTGTTTCATGAAGGCTCTGAGCTTCATTTCTGAGTCCTTTGCTTCATTTGGGCAAAATTCAAATAGTATTGCCTGAGTCATGGTTTTAAGAGTGTAGAAATCATCTTTGAATATTCCACCATTGTAACCATTGGGTCTCGTGGATGGAAATTGAGTCTACTAGTCATGGACTATTCCTTGGAAGTTACGTGTAGCAAAGGTTATTATCGCTGCTGGGTCCCAAGCTTTGTGATCCATGATGTTCCTAAGATGGTTCATCCATTCCTCTAATTTTCTTCTCCTTGTGGCTCCATCCATTTTGTCTATGTTGAAGACAATTTTGTAAGGATAGAAGTTAGGGTTAGCATGTGCTAGCAAGGGTACCCTAGGATCATCTCTCATTTCCTCAATCCGGTCTTCAACCTCTGGTTCGGGATCTTCAACATGGTACTGAAGTTCTATTTTGTTTCCTCGAAGTGTTGTCTTGTTGCGGATCAGAGAATTTGATGGGGACATTTAAGGCACTTGTATCAAGTGGGACTGACTTGCATGAGTTGGTTTCTCATTTGCTTCACCCTCATGCATTTTTGGAATGCCAAGAGATCAGTGGGGACACTCTACACCGACTTGGATGTTTTGCTCTCGCTAGCCTTCTTTCTTCGCTAATGCTTCGACTCTTCTTGAAGATCTTCCATTCTTTCCTCTTGAGTTGTAGTGGCCATATTGATTTGGGGGTATAATGCAAAGACATTTTGGTAAATGGTATTAGTGGTATGTTGGATTTCATGGAGTTTTTGAGTGGTTTGGGTGTCAATATAGGTTATGGATCCATGTAAGGTTTCAGAATCGGTTGTGAGTTTCTTTAGCTTGTGACTCAAGATGGTTTACCTTTTTGGATATGTCGGTTATGACAGATTGTTGTTGGTTCATCCACGTAGAATGCCAATTTAGTTATTGGGTGAAAGGCTTTCGGGATTCTATCTTTCTTGAAAAGATGGGGTTGTAGAAGACAAGCTGGTTCGGAGTTCTTTTTGGGTAAGGTGGATTAAGTCGGTACTTCGGACTTGATCATATATTCGACCATCTTTGCGGTGGGGATCTCTCCGAGAATCCAATTTTAGTTCGAATTGGCAAGGACTTGTCTTTTGTCTTCATTGGTAAATTCTATGGATAGACATTGTCCGAGTTGTGTTCGATAAGTGGTTTGCGAAGTGTTGGCTTTAGGAATTAGTGGTAGCGGATGTAGGATTTTGTGGATTTGGCTCATAAAAAGATAATCTGTGGGGGTTTTAGATTGACTGGTTCATACCACTTGGAAACTACTTTAGGATATTTTAGGCTTTGAAAGGTACTCAGTTTATCCCTATAGTAGGGTGCTCCTTTAACCATGGTTTGGATTGATGGATAATCATTTACCCATTGATATGACAAGTTTTCTAAGTATTTTCCACACTGTAGAAGGTGCCTCTATCCCTCTGGGAATCTTTGACTTGTGAACTGGAGGCATCCAACCATAGTGTTCACATATCTGTAAATGGAACGACATCCAATGGTTGTGTAAACGAGTCCGGGTAACATATCGATTCCAAGTACTTGTATGCATAGTACCCATGCTTTATCTAGGTGTTTATCTTCTAGGGCCATGGAGAATCCTGGTCTAATCCTACATAGTCCATCTCGGTCAAGGGTTCCATGGAACCGGGTGACGACTGTGTCTGCCCAAGAGGTGTGTCTAATATCTAATAAGGTTACTACATACTCAACATTTAATCTATAATCAAAATGGGGATGTACAATGATATTAAACTCAGACCAATGAACTGCTATGTAACCATTTTTTTGTGCATTTTTATGTCTTTTACAAAAATAACTGGAAGAAAACCAAGACAAATTCCCTTTCCACTCACCGAGAGGTGAGTCTCAGTCTGCCTCATAGTTTACATGTAATGTAATTGAATGGGTGGGTCTCGATACATATCGGATTTGTGTACCTTTGGGAACTTTATACGCCCTTCCGATTCGGTGAACACTTCTTCCTAAAATAGCATCTCATGAATTGTACTTGAGAGACAGATCCGACACGCAACAAGCTCACGGACCTCCCTGGCTGGAACATCGACCTCCATCCTCGCACTATCTTTATACACAAATGCTTCTATCCTTTGGGGTGGGGGACCTAAGTTTGTGGACTGTTATCCCGTAAAATTGGCAAGGGAAATTTTACAGATAACCCTACCAAAATTTTGTTTCAGTCCCTCATTAGGGACTCCTTGTGTTCGGAACGTTGCAAAATCCCTCCCCGGGAAATCTGGTTTTCCGAACTTAGCCATTTTTGGTCTTTTTTGGGTCAGCGCACCTAATCTCCATGCAACATAAAATGTTCATGCACCCCTTAAAAACCTTTGGCACACTTAACTTCATGTTAACACACCTTTTGGTGCGCCTCGCTATGTTGTGCCTTTCTTGCATGCACCACGGCGCATGTGCCTTCATGTTAACAATAATTTTGTTGCACCGCATTTTGGTGCGCCGAGGCACACATAATCTTGTGTCAACAGCACCTTTGGTGCGCCAAAGGTGCACTTAACTTCATGTTGTCAGTGTTTTGGTGCGCTAAAGGGCGCATCCTTTCTGTTGTCGACAAGGCTTTTCATGTGCCATTTGAAAAATTTGGTGGCACATTTATTACCTCCTCGCCTATATATAGGCGCGTCTGCACTGTCATTGTCACCAGAGCGAATCACGTGATTATTTTTTTATTATTTTCTCTAAACTGTGCCGCACCCGCCTGTTGCTTTCGATCTTTTCATGGACCCATTTTCACACTTCTCCACTATTTATCCTGGTAAGAGGTCCTCCTTCTTTTGTGCGTTTTGTGTTTGTGGTTTTTGGCTGCTTGTTGGTATGGATTAGATTGAAATAAGACTCGAGAAATCTGTCAAAACATGAATTTCCCCCTTCTTTGTCTTTTCCATTCTTCCACATGTTCTTCCCCCTCTTTCCAGATCTGCTGGTAAAGGGGGCTCTATCTTATAAAAGATTGCTTGGAACTCTTATTTTTAGCTTCTTCATCACCCTAAATACCCTTACAAAGAAGCTTATCAAACTTGTGAACACCTCGGTGAAGGAATCAAGGCTTACAAAGAAACTATATTTTTCTCCTCCTTTGGCGCATTGGTGCACCCTACAACATGATAAACAGTCGCGCCAATGGCGCATATACCACGCGTGTTGCATAAAGAACAGCTGCGCCCTGAGGCGCACTTCCTCGCTGTTACAACGCTTTCCTCGCGCCCTACATGGCGCACCAAACTCATGTGTTGCATTGTCAAACCTTGCGCCATTGGCACACCTAGCATCCATGTAACACCCACTTTATATGCGCCAAAAGCAAAACTATAAATGGCGCAGGCGCATCCCTCACTGTAACAACATCATGTCATGCAGACTTTCCATGCGCGCGCGCGAGTTCCCTTTGGCGCACCAAAAATGATGTAACATGCACAAATCCTGCGCCCTTTGGCGCATCCTGTACCCATGTAACATGCTACATCCATGCGCCCGTTATAAAATGCATACATATGGCGCAGGCGCACTTCTGATTGCAACAACAAAATGTACCATGCAATTTCCATGCGCCATGCGCCCTTTGGCGCTGATTTTCCCCTTGCAATAGCCTTTTTCTGTGTGCCATACTATTTAGCCCTGGCAAAGATGCAAATGTCCATGCGCCCTGCACCCTCAAGCATTTAAATCATTAACTCTTTCTCCTGTTAATGCTTTAATGGAAGATCAAACCGCTAACATGACCTTCCTGCGTTGTGTTTCACTTCTTCTCCTTACAGATCAAGAACTGAGTTTGGAGTTACATATGTCAACATCAAGCAAGAGACCTACCAAATCTAAAGGCAAGGCCAAGCTCACAGAAGAAGAAATGAAGTATAAATATCAGAGGGTCAGGATGCCCGAATCCCAGGCAGAGTGTGACTTAGATATCAGAGACTCAGAACTTGGACACATTGATATGGAGGAGTTCTGGACCAGAACCAGGAAGGTCACAAGAAGTCCATGGATGGACAAACTGATAGGCAGTGCCCTGCACTTTGCTTTGGAGGGATCCCGGTCGGCCAAGGATTAATAATGAGTTTATGATGGTAGTAGCCCAATGCTACAACAAAGACACTAGATGTGTCATGAATGATAAGGGCGAGGTCATGATCAACCTCACTGCCCGGCACTTTAAAATTCTGCTCGGCATCCCTCACCACCAGAACTTCGTGGCCGTAAGCCAAGACGAATGCATCAAGGCTTGGGACGACAATGAGGATTAGTGCATGCAGCTGATGAACGAAGTTTACCTGAAGAACAAAAAGGTGGTGACCCGATGGCCACAAATCATTCATCGCAGTGATTTTTCAGAGGAACTCAGTGACACAATCACGTTCCTGAGTAGAGTGTTTGGGCTTCCTGATGCCCACTACTTCCACAAATGGATGCTGCGGTATTTAGAAACGATGAACAAAAATGTGCCAGATCAACGCTTTGAGTGGGCAGAGATCATAAGCAGCACAATATCTGAGTAGCTCCAATAACTTACCATGACGGGAAGTTCTACATGAATTCCTACGTTGTTTATGCCGCAGCTTCAGAAAGAGACTATCCAGCTTTGATGCGGTGTAGGGTTTGGCCCCAAGTTAAGATATACGAATACTATCCAGAGTGAAGCTGGAAAATAGTATTTCACAGTTCACAAAAATCAACGACGCCTTCTTCTATGACATCATCTTCCTTTTGAGGCCGAACATGACTCATGGTCGTACGACCAAGAGCATCGTGGCGTAGCAACAGAAAAGTGGGGGGCCCTGTTCACTCAATTCCCCACCTTTACCTACTTGAGGGCAGCCAACTTTTTGGGGAAACCTACCAAACTGCCGAGATATGCCGGCCCCAAGTTGGTCCTATTAGAGCTGTCGAGACAACTTGTAACCTACCACGAAAAGTGCCTCAAGAGAAAGAAGGGTGGAACTCCTTTCCCCCTCACAGTGGGTAGGTATACTTGTCTCTCTCACCACAAAGCAAAGGAGATTCTTGCAGAATTGGAACTGCTAAATCTGAAGCACGACTTCCCGGCCAGGCCCACCTTCGACCCAAGGAATTGCCTCGCTAAGGCAAAGCTTGATCCGATTCACATCCCTCAGATCGAAGACATATATATCGACATATATCATGAGGTTGAGCTTAGGAGAAAAGATCATTCCCACCTAGCCTTGGGTGAAATCATCCAGTACGGTGTGGCCATCGTCCCAAAAGGCTATCAAACCACTGAGCAAGAAGTGGATCAAGTATATCTTGACACGGGTGGAGACGATTGGCCTTTCACGGCGATTGACAGAAACAAAGCACCTCAAACAATTGAAGAAAGGGTTAAGGAAACTCTGCGAAGAACAGAGCATTGGTGCCGAATGAATGGTCTCATCTACCTCAGAGTTGATTTCGACTCATCTCCATTGGGCAATGCACCTCCTTGAGCAAAATAATTGCCAAAGGGCAAAGGTAAAGGCAAAGAGGGTGAGTCCAGCTCTACCCAAGAGGAAGTTTCTGAAAGTCCTCCTTCCGCGTCACAAGAACAGGTTGTAATCCTAGAAAGCTTGGAAGAAGAAGCAGCGGAAGATGTTCTAATAGGCACATCCACTGGGGTGTTGCCACGATCAGAATGTAACTATTGAGGTCCCCTCTGTCCCTTCTCCTTCTCCTCCTTCTCCTCCTCGGGCGACCCAAGCGACCATTCCTTTGGTCGTGCCCCTCCCCATCTTCTACTATTTCCCTGTTTCGTCATCCATCTTCTCTTCTCTCGTGGAGTTGTCCCCTTCCATTTCTTCCCTCATCTCTCGAGCTCCCTTCCATCCCTATGTCTACCTCCCCTGCAGTACACCTTCCTCCCGTGAGCACTTCCTCGGCCTTCCTCTCAATGCCACCTCCAAGTGTCTCCACTTTTTCCCTCTACTACTAATGTAGCTGCCCCCTTCTCTATTTCCTGGTCCTTCTACCATAAGTCCAGCGTGGATCTCCCAAAGACCTAAGTCAATAGAAAAGGAAAGTTCCCATGGCACCGATGGACTTCTCCGTTATCCCATCAAAGGGGGCCAAGCGAAACCTATCACACGCTTCTCTCAGAGTGCTTCGGGAGAGAGGGTAATGGAGATTGCATACCCCAATCCTTTGAAGGATAGAAAGGATCTGTCTTCGACAGATTACACAGTGACTCAAGTCACAATGGGGACATCTTCTGAGAGCCTTCAGGGAGAGGCCCTATCTGCAGTTGACGCCCTCTACAAGAAGCTTCAAGAAGCAAAAGAAGAGAAAAGGCTGTTGAAAGAGCAAAATAAACATCTGCTCCATGCCTTACAGAAGATGGGCAGTGCACCTCCCACAACTGCCGCCGAAACTCCTGAGCCTCTGAGCTAGGATAAGATTAATGAATATGCAAAGATCGGCGAGCAAGGTATGGCCGTTTCCGCCTGGAGGAGCCAGATCCTCAAGGATAGCGAAGGAGTAATCGCCAAGTTCACCGATTTGTATCGAACATCAACAAGGTGAACAAAGAACTCCAGGCGTTAGTGGGACCCATATCCGAAGAGCTGGACCATGCTAAGCTGTAGCATGAGACCTTTCAAAGAATGTTTGACTGTTCAGTCGAAGATCTGGTTAAGTTCGGTGTTTTTGGTCATCCCAGAGCCCTCAATAAGATCCTTTCCACTCTGGATTACCGGGTGGATCAACTGGAATTCATCCTTGAAAAGATTGATAAGGTAAAGGAAGAAGCCCTGGACACAATGCATCAGATGGAACAAATTGTTCTAAGGATGTCTCCAGGGTTGCTTACTCCTTCTTTCACCTTAAGGAAGGTTGACGAAACCATTTTGATCTTTAAGGAGATCGTTTCACAAGGGCTGGGGCTAGAGGTCATGTTCGATGCCGAATCCATCAACAACCTATTGGCGTGTTGGGACTTCATCGGGTTCTTAATAGAAGCAGAGAATGAATATTCCAAACTCCCAGAGAAGCTCACAGAAGAGCGGGAGACTTGCGAGGCTATCAACGAGTGACACAAGGATCCAGCCCAGGATCAATGAGAGCCCATGATCAACAAGTTTATGGAATACCGAGCCCAATTCCACATCTCGTCACTGAGCGAAGAAAAGCAGAATACCCCCTTTCGGCCGCGGGGGGCGGCATTTACGAATAATTTCTCTTTCTTCTTCTCTCTCTTCTTCGAATTTCTTTTTGTGAATATCTAAAGTATGTTGGCACAAATGATGACATCATCCATGTTGCACCATGGGATGATGTCATCCATCAAGTTATCAAAAGTCAACATGACTTTGGGATATTTTGTAGATATTTTGTAAATAGGTGGTTGTTTCCTTTTTGCCTTCCTTCTTCTCCTTCTTCTTCTATAAATACTCGAATACTTGTTGTATTCGTGGTGGATATTTTTCAGATGAGAAATAGAAGTAAGAAGAAGATTTTGAACTCCTTGTAACAGAAGCAACTTTGAATACAATATATTTAGACTTTGTGTTGAATACATGTGTTTTTATCAGATCTTTCTTATGTTAGATCTGTATGGTTGTTCTGTTAGATTTGCTTCTACTTTGTTGTCATTTATTCATCAGTATTGCTTTATTCGTTTATGCAAGTAGGTTTGGCTCTGTTTACTACCAATCCCAAAACATAAACCCTCTGACCTTTCTGCTTTGGAATTCATTTCTTTTCTCCCTTCGGACCTGATCTTTCTTCATCCTCTCTTTCATTCCTTTCTCTTCGTAGCCGGAAATAAACCTATTGGGATGAGATCCCAAACCCCCGAAGGTAGAATATTGTGAGACTTGCACAAGATTCCTGCTGGTAGAATAGCAATAAACCAGTTTCTCTTTCTTTGAATCAAAGGGGCTATGCCCGCACACTGCTTGTTGGCTCGCCTATCCATAGATCGCCCTCACGACCGATAGGACCTAAGTCTATGGATGGATGAAGGGTTTTGGGTTTGAATGCGGGATGGTTACGGTCTACAAGGAGAAACACAGAGATAAGCGAGATAGGGAAGTTGTAGGGACTTAGGAATCAATGCAGGGAAAGCTCGTCAAAGATAACCATTTCGATTTGCAAGATCGAGACTAACCCACTAGAAAGAGCATACGTGGCTACCTAATAGACATAAGTCAAATTGACATGGAGTAAACCTCATAGAGGGGCCTTTCACTAGGCTTCTATTAAATTCAAAATAAGCTATTACAATATCCCTCACGAGACCAATATTCTTGCACACCTACTAAGGATTCTTTAACTCGGTTCCTCCCCTCAAAATGGAGGGTGAAGTGCCTTATATATAGCAAGTGGAAGTGGTTCCTAGAGCGAAGGTCACCAACGATCCAGTAAGACAAGCCAAAAATCCATGAGTGGATTTTGACATAAAGTAGACTCGACTTGACATAAAGTAGAATTATGATGAGTCCTTTCTAACTTTTAGTCGAGGTGTTTGCATCATTATATTCTGTTGACATAAAGTGGACTATGACATGACATAATGCGGGATTATGATAGGTCCTTCTTATCATTTAGCCAAGGGTGTCTACGTCATAATATTCTGCAAGTACAATGTGTGGGGTCCTTCTTGGTTTTTAGCCAAGGGTGTCTACATCACCTTTTATTCTGAGATACACACAAAGTAAGAAAAGATGGGTCCTTCCTATATTTGTGGGCCAGGGGTGTTTGCATCATACAAAGTACTAAGATATCTACAACATTACGAGTTATGCACTCATTAGGGCCCATTGTCCTCCGATCCATTTGTCAGGATCAGGTCTTAATAGTATTCCTTACCCTTACACGGCTGTGGGTCTATTCGATCCGTGACTCACCCTACAAAAATGTAATGATAAGTTCTTTGACTTATTTGTGGTGCCAATAATCAAATCTTGGGTGGATCCCGGTCATAATTAGGGCCATAATGTGCATCGGCTCGTAATAACTATCAATTTCTTTGGATCATTGATGTAGCAACTATTTCAAAACAGGTAATGATCTGTCATCTAGACCTACCAGAGCTCTTAGTGTAGTTCTGCCACATTCTTTCCATATACTATGTCATTTTCAATGTATCTCGTGGGGATCTGCAAGAAAGCTGTTCTTGGTGAGCGCCCAATTTTTTATCTCGGATCTGGGGTGCAATCCACTGTAGTACCAAGGATCTGCCATGTGGCCTGGTATCTTTAGCTATCCATCTTGGAGATATTTCGGATCTTCTGGGTCCCATCTGGTGTGGTCAAGCATATTTGCAAACAGGATCATGTCGCACTCCTGTGTTGAGTAGATAACATTGGTTCTGAGATTTATATCCTAGAAATCTGGCCAATGACTCATCTATAGAGTTGGTGGAACAATATCATATACCATGGTGATGGAGATCCATATGTGGGCATGTAGAATCGATGTATTTTACCCGATGTGATCCAAGTAGCCAGTGGATATGGAAATACTCTAGATATGTCATCTCTGGCCGTGTGATGCGTAGTTCTTTGTAGTCTTTGTTCGGCTTGAAGTAAGGAGGGTAACCATACGTACTCTTTCCACTTGGTAGTTATATTACGCATTCAAATACTCATCTTGGTTGTTCCTAAATATCGAACCACATAGATGATCATAATAACATTTCAGGATTCCTAAAAGAACCATAGATAGAGGCCAAACTGGAAGTTCATGCCATTTCACAGTGTCTGTGGAGAACTTGTATTACCAAGTAACTTGTGATATGATAGAAAGCATTTTTAAGATAGTATATTCTCTTGTCAGTGCATCTGCTAGAGTATTTTCTTCACCTTTTACATATTAAACATCAAACTGAAATTCTAACAATTTTTGTTGCCATTTGTATAACCTTCCTCTTGCTACTAAGTGGTCAACTTTGTTTTTGAGGAAACTTGCAAGATTTCTGTAGTCACTGTGAACTACAAAATTTATCGGATACATGTTATATTTGAATGCTTTGAGTGATTTCCGGACAGAAAGGATTTCTTTCTCAGTGATGTGGTAGTTCCATTCTGAGTCTATGAATGTACCATTAGCATAATGCACTATGGATTCTAATCTCTCAAGTTGGATTTCTAATAATACCCCGGCCTAGTAAGAGTCTGAGAAATTAGTATGGACAACCAATTTTCCTGTCTTGGGAATGGTGAGTTCTGGAAGTTGTTGGCACATCTTCTTCATCTCTTGGATCGCCACAAGTGTGCTTTTCGAGTTTATTCTAGTGCTTTCTTTTTAGCTCATCATTAGGAGATGCCTGTATTTTCCCAAATTGTGTAGAAATGGAGCTATGTAATTTAAATTGCTTAGGAATTTCTGTAGCTATCTTTTATTTGTAATTTGGTCAGGATAAGAGTTAATAAAACTTAGCACATGTGGTTGGGGTTTGATTGTTCCTGACTTAATTTGCATCCCAAGAAAGTCAATTTCTGTCTTAAATGTTTCCATTTTTGATTCTGATAGAACTATTCCATTTTCTTTGACCAAATCATGGAACACTTGCAAGTGCTCGTATGTTCTTCTATTGAATTGTAGAAGACCAAGATGTCATCAATATAGACAACTATGAACTCATAGAAAGGTCTGAAAACTGAGTCCATCCATTCCTAGAAGTATCTGGGGCATGTTTCTGAGGCCGAAAGGCATAACTAGCCACTGGTAGTGGCCTTGGGGCATTGAAAAGGCTGTCTTTTCAATATGACCGGGGTTGGTCCTGAATGGTAGAAACCAATTTTGCGAGTAAAAATTTGAATAGACGTGGTGTGTCCTATCCATTAAAGGAGTTTGTCCTTGTGTGGAATTGGATAACAGAAAGGAACCGTTATCTTGTTGATATCGTGTAGTCGATGACCATACACTTCTACCTCTCTTCTACTTAGATTTCTTGTTGACCATGAATGCTAGACATGAATATGGAGATTGGGAAGGTTCTATCAGTTCATTTCTAGTAAGCTTGATATTTCAGGATCATGTCAAGCAAATATCTTTCTAGAACCGACCTTGGATTTTCATAAGAATATTTTCCTGGTTCTATTTTGATCTCATATGTCCTCATGTTCTTGTGCCAAAACTGTTGTGGATTGAGATTGCAACAATCCTTCTTGATTATTTCTATGACGAGGGGGTGATCATTTTCTAGGATAACCTAGATAGCAATTTTGGACTTCCGGAATAGTTCCTTTTTCTCAGCTTTATTCTTGTCTCTCATCTTGTAAAATTCCACAATGTCATGGATATCTGTTGATGAATCTAGTGGCTCTTGGTTAAAGGATAAGCGTGAGCTGAACCATTCTAGGTGCACCTCATTTAGGCATCCTTTATGAAGGAATGATATACACTTGTTGGGTTTAACAGTGTGTTACGTGAGAGAGCTAAAGAATGATTAGCTAATGATGATGTCATCAACGTGAGTCCTAGATCTTGGTAGAGTGTGATGCGATATGCATAGTTGTTGAAGTAGACTAGAACATTTGGGGGATAATATTCACATTTTTCTTCCTGGTTCATGAGTCCATAGTTATATAGTGGTTTTAGTAACTTTAGCCAAAAGTGGGATGGGAGAACCTTTGCTTGTGTGATATTTTTAGAACAACCACTATCTACTATGAAGGTAAGAGGATATGCTGCGGTGTTGGGTAGATGGACAAAACCCTTTATGTATAATCCTTTCATGATGACAAGGTTCTGGCTGTCACTTTGGATGGTGTTCTGGCTCTGGCTACTTTCTATGGAGTAGGCATGTCGGAGCTCTTCTGTTTTGTATGAATGTCTTTTGAACAACCATTCATCTGGAACTGTCGATGGTAGGACACATTGCTTTTCCGGTGGGAGGTGTTCCCACAATCCTTTTATGTAGCAGGAGCTGCATTCTTCTCCAAAGTCATCTGAACTATAACCATCATATGACCTTAGTTCATAGTATTCTCCATTTTCAAAGTCAACTTGGACGTCGGATGGGATGTAGTCCCAGTTTTCTTTTTTGTCGAGGGTCTTCGTAGAAGGACTGTACTTTTGAAGACTTGGTGGGGAATTTGTTAGCAAAGTGGCTGGGATTCTTGTATAAGAAGCATTTCTCTTTGTTGATCTTTCTTTTCTTGAACCTTTTTTGAAGTAGTGTTTTCCGAAACTTGAAAGGAGTGTTTTTACCTTTTGAGGAACATTCATTTATTTTTCCCTAGTTGAGATTTTTTGTGTTGTTTTTGGGTAAAGCATCCAAAATCCGCACACAAAGGGAAACATTTACATCACCTTTCTTGAATTTACCTTTGGAAAGGTCATGGTAGTGATACATAGGTCCGTGATTGCCAATCAACAATCGGACACAATCTTCTTCCATTTGACATCATTTGTAGTGTTGTTTTGGATGACATACATGTTTAGAATCTTTTCTTCTATAGGCCTAGGGAGACTTGTCAAAAATTTCTGCTTGGCTAATGCATATTCTTGTATTCCTATGGCATAAAAATGTTGTTGTGCTACTATGACGTAGTTGTTAAACTTGCTGAGGTCACACAATTTTAGTTTCATGAAGGCTCTAAGCTTCATTTCGAGTCCTTTGCATCATTTGGGAAAAATTCAAATTGTAATCTTGAGCCATGGTTTTGAGAGTGTAGCATTCATCTTTGAATATTCCACCATTGTAACCATTGGGTCTCGTGGATGGCAATTGAGTCCACTAGTCATGGAATATTCCTTGGAAGTTACGTGTAGCAAAGGTTATTGTTGTTCTTTGTGTCCCAACCTTTGTGATCCATGATGTTCCTAAGTGGTTTGTCCATTTCTCTAATTTTATTCTCCTTATGGCTCCATCCATTTTGTCTATGTTGAAGACAAATTTGTACGGAGAGAAGTTAGGGTTGGCATGTGCTTTGGCGGGGTTACCCTAAGGTCATCTCTCATTGCCTCAATCGGGTCTTCAACATATGGTTCGGGATCTTCAACATGGTAATCGAGTTGTTATTCTGTTTCCCTCGAAGTGTTGTCTTGTTGCGGCTTAGAGAATTTGATGGGGACATTTTAGGAATTTGCATCAAGTGGGACCGGCATGGGAGTTGGTTTCTATTTTACTTCGCCCTCATGCATATTTGGAATGCCAGGGCTCTATTGGGACACTCTACATGTGACTTGGATGTTTTTCTCTCTTGCTAGCCTTCTTTCTTGACTAATGATTCGAATCTTCTTCGAAGATCTTCCATTATTTCCTCTTAAATTATAGTGGCCATATTGATTTGGGGGTACAATGCGAGAGACACTTTGGTAAATGGTATTGGCGGCTGTTTGATTTCATAAAATTTTTCAGTGGTTTGGGTGGCAATACAGGTTATGGATCCATGTAAAGTTTGCAACTAGTTGTGAGTTTCTTTGGCTTGTGACTCAAGATGGTTTACCTTTTTGGATATGTCAGTTATGACAGGTTGTTGTTGGTTCATTCACCTAGACTGCCAATTTAGTTGTTGGGTGGAAGGATTCTGGGAGTTTGTCTTGCTTACAAAGATGGGGTTGTAGAAGACAACTGGTTCGAGTTATTTTTGGGTAAGGTGGAGGAAGTTTGGCACTTCGTAACGTGATCTTATATTCGACCGTATTTGTGGTGGGGATGTTTAAGAGGAAGCCAATTTTAGTTCTAAATCAGAAAGGGACTTGGCTTTTGTCTTCATTGGTAAATTCTATGGATACGAATTGTCTAGGTTGTGCTCGATAAGATGGTTTACTGTGAAGTGTTGGGTTTAGGACTTGGTGGTGGTAGATGTAGGCTTTTTGGATTACTGGCTCATAAACAAAAGATAAGTGTGGGGGTTTTAGATTGACTGGTGCATGCCACTTGGAAACTGCTTTAGGATATTTTAGGCTTGGCAAGGTACTCAGTTTATCCCTATGGTAGAGTGCTCCTTTAACCATGGTTTGGATTGATGGATAATCGTTTACCCATTGATCTAGAAAGTTTTGTAGGAATATTTGGTCCCTGTGAACTTAGGGAATCCATCCATAGTGTTCACATATCTATAAATGGAATGACATCCAATTGTTACGTAAATTGAGCCGGGTAGCATATCGATTCCAAGTACTTGTATACATAGTACCCATGCTTTATCTAGGTGTTTATCTTCTAGGGCCATGGAGAATCCTGGTCTAATCCTACATAGACCATCCTTGTCAAGGGTTCCATGGGCTCGGGACGATGACTACTTCTACCCAAGAGGTGTGTCTAATATCTAATAAGGTTACTACATACTTAGCTTTTAATCTATAATCAAAATGGGGATGTACAATGATATTAAATATAGACCAATGAACTACAATATAACCATTTTTTGTGCATTTTTTATGTCTTTTACAGAAAGAACTGGAAGAAAAATAGGACAAATTCCATTTCCACTCACTAAGACGTGAGTCTCTGTTTGCCTAATAGTTTGCATGTAATGTAATTGAATGGGTGGGTCTCGATATAGATCGGATTTGTGTACCTTTGGGAATTTGATACGCCCATTTGAGTCGGTGAAGACTTCTTCCTAAAATAACATCTCATGAATTGTACTCGAGACAGATCCAACACGTGACAAGCTCACGGACCTCTTGGCTAGAACATTGACCTCCATCCTCACACTATATTTATCCACAAATGCCTCTATCCTTTGACCTAGGGGGACCTAGGTCTGTGGATGGATGAAGGGTTTCACTCTGATACTAGTGGGTTTAGGGTTTGAACGTAGGTTGGTTCTAGTCTGTAAGGAGTAACGCAAAGATAACTGAGATAGAGAAGTTCTAGGGACTTAGGAATGAACGAAGGGAAAGCTCGTCAAATATAACCATTTCTGATATGTAGGATCGGGACTAACTCATAACTAGAGAGCATACATGGCTAACTAATAGACATAAGGCAAACAGACATGGAGTAAACCTCATAGAGGGGCCTTTCACTAGGCTTCTATTAACTTCAAACTAAGCTATTACAATATTAGTCACGGGACCAATATTCTTGCACACCTACTAAGGCTTCTTGAACTCTTCGGTTCCTCCTCCCAAAATGGAGGGTGAAGTGCCCTTATATAGGAAGTGGAAGTGGTTCCCGGAGGAGAAGGTCACCAACGACCTGTAAGACAAGTCAAAAATCCATGAGTGGATTTTGACACAAAGTAGAAACTCGACTTGACATAAAGCAGAATTATGACGGGTCCTTTCTGACTTTTAGTCAGAGGTGTCTGCATCATTATATTCTATTGACATAAAGTGGACTATGACATGACATAAATCAGGATTATGACGGGTCCTTCTTGTCATTTAGCCAAGGGTGTCTATGTCATAATATTCTGCAAGTACAATGTGATGGGTCCTTCTTGGTTTTTAGCCAAGGGTGTCTACATCACCTTTTATTCACACATAAACACAAAGTAAGAAAAGATGGGTCCTTCCTAGATTTGTGGGCCAGGGGTGTACGTGTCATACAAAGTACTAAGATTTCTATAACATTATGAGTTGTACACTCATTAGGGCCCGCTATCCTCCGGTCATGCTCTCGGGATCGGGTCTCAATAGTATTCCTTACCCTTACACGGCCGTGGGTTTATTCAGTCTGTGACTCACCCTATAATGAATGTAATGATGAGTTGTTGACTTATTGGTGGTGCCAATGATCAGGGACTAGGTAGATCCCAGTCATGATCAGGGCCATAATGTGTGTCTGGATCATAATCACTGTCAATTTATTCTAGATCATACATGTAGCCACTATTCTAAAATAGGTAATGGTCTATCATCTAGACCTACCAGAGGTCAGAGTGTAGTTCGCCACATTCTGTCATATCTTGCGTCATTTTTGTTGTATCTATGGGGATCTGCGTAAGAATTTTTTTTGGGTGAAGCGCCCAATTATTTATCTTGATTTGGGGTGCAATCCACTGTAGTACCAAGGGTTTGCCATGTGGCCTGGTATCTTTAATTTGTCCATTTTGGAGATATTTCAGATCTTCTACGTCCTTGGTTTGGTCAAGCATATATGCAAATAGGATCATGTCGCACTCCTATGTTGAGTAGATAACATTGGTTCTGAGATTTATATCCTACAAATCTAGCCAATGTTTGATGATTGTAGTTACTGTTCAGTCTAGGCACATTGTTCTTTTGTAGATATCTCTATAGTACCTTTTTGTTGGGTTTGTTGTTTTGTAGAGTGATCTGTAGAGTTGATGGAACAGAATCATATACCATGGTGATGGAGATCCATACGTGGGCATGTAGAATCCAAGCTATTTTACTCAATGTGATCCAAGTAGCTAGTGGATATGGCAATACTCTGGGTATGTCATCTCTGGTCATGTGATGCGTAGTTCTTTGTAGTGCTGTTCCAGCTGGAAGCAAGGAGGGTAACCATCTGTACTCTCTCCATCCTGGTAGTTATATTCTGCATTCACATACTCATATGGGTTGTTGCCAAATATCGTACCACATAGATGATCATAATAACATTTCAGGATGCCTAGAAGAACGATGGATAGAGGCCCTCCCGGAAGTTCATGCCATTTCATAGGTGTCTTTGGAGAACTTGTATTACTGTAACCCGCAATATGATAGAAAGCATTTTTAAGATAACATATTCTCTTGTCACTCCATCTACTAGAGTATTTTCTTCACCTTTTACATATTCACCATCAAACTGAAATTCTAACAATTTTGCTACCATCTGTATAACCTTCCTCTTGCCGATAAGTGGTCAACTTTGTTTTTGAGGAAACTGCAATATTTCTATAGTCTTTGTGAGCTACAAACTTTATCGGAGTGCAGGTAAGCTTTGAATCCTTTGAGTGATTTTAGGATGGCAAGTATTCCTTTCTCAATCTTTGTGGTAGTTCCGTTTCGAGTCTATGAATGTACCATTATCATAGTACACTATGGATTATGAGTTGTCAAGTTGGATTTATAACAATACCCCACCCCGGTAAGAGTTTGAGGCATCGGTATGGACAACCAATTGTCTGTCTTGGGAATGGTGAGTTACGGTAGTTGTTGGCACATCATCTTTATCTCTTGGGTGTCACAAAGTGTGCATCAGTCCATTATGGTACTTTCTTTTTAGCATGTCTATTAGGAGATGCAAGTATTTTCCCAAATGTTAGAGAAATGGAGCTATATAATTTAAATTACCCAAGAATTTCTATAGCTGCCTTTTATCTATAATTTGGTCAAGATAAGAGTTGAAGAAAGCTGTTATCCAAAATTCACCCCAGGGTAATTTTGATAACATGCATCGAATATTCAAGTCCTGTAAATTGATTGATTCGGGGCAAAAATCATGTTTCTAGGGTCCCCTGAATTTTTCTAACTCTCTGTCTCAGGTTGAAATGAGCAAGTTTTGAGAAAAGGTGAAAAAGCCAAAAAACAAGCTTGGGCGGGAAAAATCATGAAAAATGGCTAAGTCCTAGTCCTAGGAGCGATCGGGACGTGAGGGACATCGAGACGCGGATCGGTCGAAAGGCCTCCGGGCGGCCCGCAAAGCAAAGGGACATCGGGACAAGAAGGCGTGAAGGACGCGAACCGGCCGAATCGGGCGAACCGGAAGAATTTGTCCAAGCGAAGACAGACACGTGGGACATAGGGACGCGGAAGACGCGGATAGCCAAGAAAGCCGAAAGCCAATCAAACAATGCCACGTGTCATCGACCGAATGAGGGACGGGGAAGCCCATTTCAGTGCAGATCGGAAGTTTTTGTTCCGGGAAGCACTTTGGGACATACGGGACAAATGGACGCGGTGGACGCGAAGAGCAGCAGACTGGCCGACCAATCGAGATCATGACACGTGTCACAAGGAGAAAAGTCCAAAAGTCAAAGGGCGAGTTTTGAGGGGTCAGCCCGAGCCAATCAAAAGAGGACACGTGTCCTATGGAGCAAGGAATGCAGAGCTTGGGAAGGAGTTAGAGAATTTGGCAAGAGTTTTGGCTGAAAAGCTAAAAGCAAAGGTCTGCCCCGCACTGTCGCTGCCCAATCAATGCATGCCACGTGTCCCAAGTGGCGGGGCGCGGAAGGAAAGTGGAAAATGTTCCAAATCACAAAAGGAAAAATTTTTAAGGAAAAGCTGCATGGGACAGCAGGAAGGAGAGAGAATTACGCATCCAATCAGCGCTTGACACGTGTCATCCAGGTGGCAGAGCGCGGGAAAGATTTTCAAAACACGTTTTCGCCTATTTTGTGCCCTAAATCTTCAGATCGACATATCTTTCGATCCAGAGCTCGGATTTGCATGTTCTTTATATCAACGGAAAGCTTATGAAATTCTCTACATGATTTTGGGGTTAATATTGAGTTTTGGTGTAGTCTAGAGAGAAAATTGAGAAACAGATCTGACGCGTGTTCATGGCCAGAAGTGACATTTCAGCGACCAGATTTAATGCAGAATGGGTCGCATTCTCCTGTAAATCGGTCAAAGATGGCAGGGTATGGGTTTGTAAGGTTCCCCATGCTGTTTTAATGCATCTGCAGTCAATGAGGAATGGGCTTGCATGTTTTCCCACGTTTCTTTCTCCTGGGCTCGACCCATGCAATGTAAAAAGCCAGATTTGGCTCATTTTAGATATAATAATTACAAGTTGTTCATTTTTTCAGCTCTGCCCTCCCTTCTTTTCTTCTCTAGGGTTGAAAATGGAGTTTGAACCTCCTCCCTACTCTGTAATGGTGTTTTTTTCCTTTTACTATTGAAATGATGTTCTGTGCAAACTTCTGGAGCAACAAAACATGTTTCGTGATGCATCTGTCCATCCTTGCTCGTTTTTGCTTGTTCTCTTCTTGCCTCTCTTCATTGCAGGTATTTGTGCATGTTTGAATGTTCATTGCAGGTTTGGAGTTGTGTTCATGGAGTTTTGGGACATTTTCTGTGTGAAATCTATCCTTGGGCCTGTGATGCATCTATCCATCCTTCCCATTGCTCACCTCTCTTTGTTCCATGGCAGTTTTGATAGATGTCCAACATTCTCTTTCTCTGGTGTATCACCGTTTTAGAGTAGGCTTTGTTTTTCCTTTTTCCTCTCTCTCTGTCTCCTTGGCATCATTAGATTGGGATTAGATTAGCTTACTGCTTTTGGAATATCTTGTGGCAGGTAGTTTAGGAGCAAGAACCAGCCTTCTCTGGAGAATCCTTTCTCACTTTTTCAAGTCCCACACTTGGAGAAAGGATTCAATGTTGTGCAATCACACTGGATGCTAGAGTGATCAACCTAGAAGCCTGATCTGCATCCAGGGTGCTATGATTTTGCATCAACAGTTTTGGCACGCCGGTGGGACCTTAGAGGTCTTCCACTTCATCTTTTGCAGGTTGATGTGTTCCTGTGAAGATTTCAGCCTTTGGAGGCACTTGCAAACACATCCGGCGACTCCATCGGTCAACAACCCATCTCTCGAAGTTTCAGACCTTCCTTTCCATTCATTTTCATTCATTTTTCATCCATTCTTCCTTCCATCTCTTCCATCTTCTTTCATTCTATGAAGTTGTGCAATCATGACTTCATTTCCATCATGGAATTCACATCAACAACAAGCAAAAGTATATTCCACCTCCAACATGTTTTACAAATCCTCCAAATCAGCATTTTGAGTGATTCAAGATCGGTATGCATACGCATATGAGCGGTTGTGCAAAGTCGGTTTGGCTATGGAGCTTTCAAGAGCAAGAGTATGCATATAATGAAGACCATCGGATCCAAGATGCTGGTCTGTTGGAGAAAATCCAAAAGATGGAGGTAAAGATGGTGCACTCAGAGCAATGGCTCAAATGAGAGCTTTTGGAATTGGTCATAGGACTCCTTGTCCATGGGGAGGGCCCTTTTCCAAGACACTTCAGCCCTCAAGAGAAGCTGAACTTCATGATAAAGATGCTGCCCCAACTTGCACAATGGACAAAGCTAGAAATAGAGGCCTATACATTCGGTGTTGAACAACCTTGTCAATGGGTAAGTTCTACACCATCATCTGGTTTTTCTCTTCCCATTACTCAAGCAACATCATCTCATTTGGACTTGCAAATTTTAAACTCTCCATCTGCTGTCCCAAATGTTGATCCCATGTCTCCACCTCTCAGTCTTCCACCACACCTCAATTCTTCTTTCCTTTTTCCTTCCAAACAGTCATCCTCTCCACAAGAGCTAAAATAAATCCCCCCTCCTCTAAAGAAACAAGAGATTTCATCTCCTTTACCACCACAAAAGATTGCCAAATCAATTGAGTTACAACCCACCCCTCCTCTTGCATTCCCAATTCCATGCGGGGAAGAAGAAAGCTGCAAAAATCAGTCATCAAGGACAGCAAGAGGAAGAGCCAAGAAAATAAGAAATGATTAAGAGCTTAGTAAGTTTGGCTGCCAAGTTTGGTATGACAAAGATCCCCTTGATGGTCAAACCTACAGAAGAGGCTAAGGTTGAACAAATGGTGGTCAGGGCTGATTTTTTTGCAGCAGAAGAAGAAGTTCTTGCAGTCCCAACTTGTCCTCTAGAGCAAAGCAGATTGAAAAGTTTGACTTGAAAAACTTCATGCTGGAGGATGAGTTCAATCAAGAGCAAGATTGTATTCAAACTTTTGAGGAAGGAGAAGCTGCTCCAAATCCAAAAGAAGAGGAGCACAATCTAGCTGTGGAGGAGAAAAGTGCAGATCCAAGGGCTTTGAGCACAAAGCAAGCTACAGGAGAACCTTCAGTTCTTCTTTCTACTTCACCTCTCTCAAGTTCTAGTGCTGAAGAGGAGTTTGATCTCTCAAACTCAATGTTGGAGGATGAAAGAAACCATGGTGATCAAGTTGCAGATCAAGAGGACACCATGGAGGAAGTTGAACATTTGCGGCAGGATAGCCATGAGGTAGTTTATCTGTCAGATTTGGAGGATTGTTTTGATGGAGAAGAGCCGGTTGAGTTTCCACCACTCTCTCTTTCATCATCCACATTCCAAACACTTGAGTCTCTTTGTCATGAAGGAGAGCATTCATTTACAACAAACTCGCATCTCATAAAAGCTCTTTGGAACCCAGTTGGAAGATTTAAATCTTTCATGTTCTTCATTGGAGGAAGAAAAAAGACAGACGAACTTCACCATTTCTTCCACACCATCCATTCAGGAGGGTCTACAAGAGAACTCCATTCTTGGAGTTGAAAATCAGAGCAATGGGCATACTCAAAGGACCATACCTTGCCCAATCAGGTATTTGGCTTCATTGGAGCCAAAGGAGAAGTCAAAACCAGTCATGCTTGCTTCTAAGCATGAGGATGAGCTACAAAGTACCAAGGATCAGCTGCCATACCTCTTCAATCCAAATGCAGAACAACTAAAAGAGGTATTGAATTTTCCTTCAGCTGATACCTTGATGATTTGGGTGGAATCAATTGCATGGCTGCCACTTTTGAGAAAAAGAAGCTATTTTGCACAACCATTTGCGGAGGTTTGTTTAGCTTGCCTTTACTTCGATTAGAGTAGAGTAGGTAGGTTTTCTTTGGTAGAAGAAGCTGCTTGTGCACACTCTGCATGTTCCATTTGGAGCATGTATGATTTTCAGTTCTGTACATAGTTTTGGTGTTGCTGGTTCTGCTCTTGTGCAGTTCGTTTCAGTGGCATTTTGGTGAGAACAACTCCATGTCCGGTGGGTTTCAAGTGGCTCAGAGGGAGGTTTTCAAAGTTCAGATCAGTTGCAGGTTACAACTCATGACTCCATGCCCAATGGATGCTTCAGGCAACTGGTAACTTCATCTAGCAGGCAGATGACCCCGCTGAGTCGCCAAATTGTTATCCAAAATTCACCCCCTAGGGTAATTTTGATAACATGCATCAGAATATTCAAGTCCCAGGCAAATTAATTGATTCAGGGCCAAAAAATCATGTTTCTAGGGTCCCCTCAGAATTTTTCTAACTCTCCTGTCTAGGTTGAAAAGAGCAAGTTCTGAGAAAAGGTGAAAAAGCTGCAAAAACAAGCTTGGGCTAGGAAAAATCACGAAAAATGGCTAAGTCCTAGTCCTAGGAGCAGTCGGGACGTGAGGGACATCGAGACGCGGATCGGCTGAAAGGCCTCCAGGCGGCCCACGAAGCAAAGGGACATCTGGGACAAGAAGATGTGAAGGACACGAACCGGCTGAATCGGGTGAACCAAAGAATTTGTTCCAAGATGACGGGACATGTGGGACATAGGGACGCGGAAGACGCGGATAGGTGAGAAAGCCGAAAGCCAATCAAACAACGCCACGTGTCATCGGCCGAATGAGGGACGGGGAAGCCCATTTCGGGTGGATCGGAAGTTTTTATTCCAGCGAAGACTTTGGGACATCCAAGACAAATGGACGCGGTGGATGCGAAAAGAGCGGCAGACCACCGACCAATCGATCATGACACGTGTCACAAGGAGAAAAGTCCAAAAGTCAAAGGGCGAGTTTTGAGGGGTCAGCCCGAGCCAATCAAAAGAGGACACATGTACTATGGAGCAAGGAATGCAGAGCTCGGGAAGGAGTTAGAGAATTTGGCAAGATTTTTGGCCGAAAAGCTAAAAGCAAAGGTCCGCCGCGCCCGCACTCGACACCCAATCAATGCATGCCACGTGTCCCAGTGGCGGGGGCGCGGAAGGAAAGTGGAAAATGTTCCAAATCAAAAAGGCAAAACTTTTAAGGAAAAGCCTATGGGACAGCGAGGAAGGAGAGAGAATTACGCATCTAATCAGCGCTTGACATGTGTCATCCAGGTGGCAGAGCGCGGGAAAGATTTTCAAAACATGTTTTCACCTGTTTTGTGCCCTAAATCTTTAGATCGACATATCTTTCGATCCAGAGCTCGGATTTGCATGTTCTTTATATCAACGGAAAGCTTATGAAATTCTCTACATGATTTTGGGGTTAATCTTGAGTTTTGGTGCAGTCTAGAGAGAGAAAATTGAGAAACGGATCTGACGTGTGTTCATGGCCAGAAGTGACATTTCAACGACCAGATTTAATGCAGAATGGGTCGCATTCTCCTGTAAATCGGTCAAAGATGGGTGGTATGGGTTTATAAGGTTCCTCATGCTATTTTAATGCATTTGCAGTCAATGAGGAATCGGCTTGCACATTTTCCCATGTTTCTTTCTCCTGGGCTCGACCCATGCAATGTAAAAAGCTAGATTTGGCCCATTTTAGATATAATAATTACAATTTGTTCATCTTTTCGGCTCTGCCCTCCCTTCTTTTCTTCTCTAGGGTTGAAAATGGAGTTCGAACCTCCTCCCTACTCTGTAATGGCATTTTTGCCTTTTACTAATGAAATGATGTTCTGTGCAAACTTCTGGAGCAACAAAACGTGTTTCGTGATGCATCTGTCCATCCTTGCTCGTTTTTGCTTGTTCTCTTCTTGCCTCTCTTCATTGCAGGTATTTGTGCATGTTTGAATGTTCATTGCAGGTTTGGAGCTATGTTCATGGAGTTTTGGGACATTTTCTGTGTGAAATCTATCCTTGGGCCTGTGATGCATCTGTCCATCCTTCCCATTGCTCACCTCTCTTTGTTCCATGGCAGTTTTGATAGATGTCCAACATTCTCTTCTCTACGGTGTATCACCGTTTTAGTCTAGGCTCTGTTTTCCTTTTTCCTCTCTCTCTGTCTCCTTGGCATCATTAGATTGGGATTAGATTAGCTTACCTACGCTGGAATAGCTTGTGGCGGGTAGTTTAGGAGCAGGAACCACCTTCTCTGGAGAATCCTTTCTCACTTTTTCAAGTCCCACACTTGGAGAAAGGATTCAATGTTGTGCAATCACACTTTGACGCTAGAGTGATCAACCTAGAAGCCCGATCTCAGTATCAGTGGGTACTTGTGATTTTGCATCAATGAAACTTAGCACATGTGGTGGGGTTTGATTGTTCTTGACTTAATTTGCATCCCAAGAAAGTCAATTTATGTCTTAAATGTTTCCATTTTTGATTTTGATAGAACTATTCCATTTTCTTTGACCAAATTATGGAAGACTTGCAAGTGCTTTGCATGTTATTGTATTGAATTGTGAAGACCAAGATGTCATCAATGTAGACAACTATGAATTCGTAGAAAGGTCTAAAAACTAAGTCCATCCATTCCTGGAAGTAGCAGGGGGGAGTTTCGTAGGCCGAAAGGCATAAGTAGCCACTAGTAGTGGCCTTAGGGTGTTGAAAAGGCCATCTTTTTAATATGAAGGGTTAGTCTGAGCTAGTAGAAACCACTTTTGCAGTCAAACTTTGATTAGACGTGGTGTGTGCTATCCATTCAAGGAGTTTGTCCTTGTGTGGAATTGGATAACGAAAAGGAACCATTATCTTGTTGAGTGATATGTAGTCGACGACCATACGCTTTCTCGCCTCTCTTCGCTCGATTTCTTGTTGACAATGAATGTTGGACATGAATATGGAGATTGGGAAGGTTCTATCGATTCATTTATAGTAAGCTTGATATTTCTCGAACCGTGTCGTAAATATCTTTCTAGAACCGGCCTTGGCTTTTCATAAACATATTTTCCTAGTTCTGTCTTGATCTCATATGTCCTCATGTTCTTGTGACAAAACTGTTGTGGATTGAGATTAAAACAATCCTTGATTATTTCTACAACTGGGTGATCATTTTCTTGGATAACCTGGACTGTAATTTTGGACTTCGGAATAGCTCCTTTTTCTCGGCTTTATTCTTGTCTCTCATCTTGTAAAATTCCACAATGTCGTGGATATCTGTTGATGAATCTAGTGGCTCTTGGTTAAAGGATAACCACGAGCTGAACGGTTCTAGGCGCACCTCATTTAGGCATCCTTCATGAAGGAATGATATACACTTGTTGGGTTTAACAATGTATTCTGTGAGAGAGCTAAGGAATGCTTGGCTAATGATGATGTCATCAGTGAGTCTTGATACTAGTAGAATGTGATGCGGTATGCATAGTTGTTGAAGTAGACTAGAACATTTGGGGCATAATATTCACATTTTTCTTCCTAGTTCATGAGTCCATAGTTATATAGTGGTTTTGGAAATTTAAGCCAAAAGTGGGATGGGAGGACCTTTGCCTCTGTGCAACATTTTTAGAACAACCACTATCTACCATGATGGTAAGAGGATATGTTTGTGTTGGGTAGATGGAAAAAACCATTGATGTATAGTCCTTGCATGATGACAAGGTTAAGGCATCACTACTAGTGATGGTTTTCTCGGCTCTGTCTACTTTCTATGGAGTAGGCATGTCAAAGCTCTTTTGTTGTGTATTATTGTCTTTTGAACAACCATTCATCTAGAACTGTCGATGGTAGGACATGTTTCTTTTCCGGTGAGAGGTGTTCCCACAATCCTTTTATGCAATAGGAGCTGCATTCTTGTCCAGAGTCATTTGAACTATAACCATCATCTGACCTTAGTTCATAGTAGTCACCATTTTCAAAGTCAACTTTGATGTCAGATGGGATATAGTCCCAGTTTTCTTGGTTGATAGGGTCTTCGTAGAAGAACCGTACTTTTGAAGACTTGGTGGGGCATTTGTTAGCAAATTGGCTTGCATAACAATCATTTCTCTTTGTCGATCTTTCTTTTCTTGAACCTTTTCCTAAATTAGTGTTTTCTGACCCTCGAAAGGAGTGTATCGTATCTTTTGAGGAACATTCCTTTATTTTTACCTAGCTGATGTTTTTGTTGTTGTTTTTGGGTAGAGCATCCAAAATCAACGCACAAAGGGAAACATTTACAGTCACCTTTCTTGAATTCACCTTTGGAAAGGTAATGGTAGGTCTTGGTAGTGATACATAGGTCCGTGATTGCCAACCTCCAATCGGACACAATCTACTGCCATTTGACATCATTTGTAGTGTTGTTTTAGATGTCGTACATGTTTAGAATCTTTTCTCCTATAGGCCCGGGAGACTTGTTAGAAAGAGTTGCTTGGATAATGCATATTCTTGCATTCCTACAGCATACATCTGTTGTTTTTCTACTGTGACGTAGTCATTAAACTTGCTGAGGTCACATAATTTCAGTTTCATGAAGGCTTTGAGCTTCATTTCTGAGTCCTTTACTTCCTTTGGGAAAAATTCAAATAGTATTGCCTAAGCCATGGTTTCGAGAGTATAGCAATCATCTTTGAATATTCCACCATTATAACCATTGGGTCTCATGGATGGAAATTGAGTCCACCAGTCATGGACTATTCCTCAGAAGTTATGTGTAGCAAAGGTTATTTTCACTGATGGGTCCCAACCTTTGTGATCCATGATGTTCCTAAGTTGGTTTGTCCATTCCTCTAATTTTCTTCTCCTTGTGGCTCCATCCATTTTGTCTATGTTGAAGACAATTTTGTATGGAGAGAAGTTAGGGTTAGCATGTGCTGGCAGGGGTACCCTAGGATCATCTCTCATTGCCTCAATTGGGTCTTCAACCTCTGGTTCAGGATCTTCAACATGGTACTTGAGCTGCTATTCTGTTTCCCTCAGAAGTGTTGTCTTGTTGCGGCTCAGAGAATTTGATGGGGACATTTAAGGCACTTGTATCAAGTGGGACCAGCTTGGGAGTTGGTTTCTCTTTTGCTTCACCCTCATGCATTTTTGGAATGCCGGGGACTCGTGGGGACACTCTATAGTGACTTGGATGTTTTCTCTCTTGCTAGCCTTCTTTCTTCTGCTAATGCTTTGACTCTTCGTTGAAGATCTGCCATTCTTTCTTCTTGAGTTACAGTGGCCATATTGATTTGGGGGTATAGTGCAGAGACATTTTGGTAAATGGTATTGGTGTTCTATTGGATTTCATTGAGTTTTTCAGTGGTTTGGGTGGCAATACGGGTTATGGATCCATGTAAGGTCTGAAACTAGTTGTGAGTTTCTTTGGCTTGTGACTCAAGATGGTTTACCTTTTCGGATATGTCGGTTATGATAGGTTGTTGTTGGTTCATCCACATAGAATGCCAATTTAGTTTTTGGGTGGAAGGATTCGTGAGTCTGTCTTGCTTGCAAAGATGGGGTTGTAGAAGACAATTGGTTTAAGTTCTTTTTGGGTAAGGTGGATGAAGTCCGGTACTTAAGAACCTAATCTTATATTCAACCTGTCTTTCTAGTCGGGGATGTGTCCGAAGCATATTTTAGTTTTGAACTGGAAAGGGACTTGTCTTTTATCTTCATTGGTAATTTCTATGGATACACATTGTCTAGGTTGTGCTCGATAAGGTGTTTTGCAGAAGTGTTGGCTTGAGGACTTGGTGGTGGCAGATGTAGGCTTTTCTAGATTACTAGCTCATAAACAAAAGATAAGCTGTTGGGGTTTTTGATATTTGGTGAATGCCATTTGGAAACTACTTTAGGATATTTCAGGCTTGGCAAGGAACTCAATTTATCCCTATAGTAGGGTGCTCCTTTAACCATGGTTTGGATTAATGGATAATCATTTACCCATTGATCTGGAAATTTTTCTAAGTACTTTCCACACTATAGAAGGTACCTCAATCCCTCTGGGAATGTTTGGCCTGTGAACTGGGGGCATCCATCCATAGTGTTCACATATATGGAAATGGAATGACATCCAATGGTTACGTAAAATGAGCCGGGTAGCATGTCGATTCCAAGTACTTGTATACATAATACCCATGCTTTATCTACGTGTTTTTCTTCTAGGGCCATGGAGAATCCTAGTCTAATCCTACACAGACCATCTCTATCAAGGGTTCCATGGAACTGGGTGACGACTGTGTCTACCCAAGAGGTGTGTCTAATATCTAACAAGGTTACTACATACTCAATATTTAATCTATAATCAAAATGGGGATGTACAATGATGTTAAATTCAGACCAATGAAATTTTATGTAACCATTTTTTTGTGCATTTTTTATGTCTTTTACAGAAAGAACTGGAAGAAAAACAGGACAAATTCCATTTCCACTCACTGAGAGGTGAGTCTCAGTCTGCCTAATAGTTTGCATGCAATGTAATTGAATAGGTGGGTCTCTATACAGATCAGATTTTTGTACCTTTGGGAACTTGATACGCCCTTCCGAGTTGGTGAAGACTTCTTCTTGAAATAGCTTCTCATGAATTGTACTTGAGACAGATCGGCACGCGACAAGCTCACAGACCTCCTGGCTGGAACGTCGACCTCCATCCTCGCACTATCTTTATCCACAAATGCCTCTATCCTTTGGGCTCGGGGGACCTAAGTCTATGGATGGATGAATGGTTTCGCTTTGATACCGGTGGGTTTTGGGTTTGAATGTAGGATGGTTATGGTTTGCAAGGAGCAACACAAAGATAATTGAGATAGGGAAGTCCTAGGGACTTAGGAATCAATGAGGGCAAGCTTGTCAAAGATAACCATTTCTGATCTGTAGGATAAGGACTAACCCACAAGAAGAGAGCATACGTGACTAACTAATAGACATAAGGAAAACAAACATGGAGTAAACCTCATAGAGGGGACTTTCAAAAGGCTTCTATTAACTTCAAACTAAGCTATTAAAATATCCCTCATGGGACCAATATTCTTGCACACCTACTAAGGCTTCTTGAACTCTTTGGTTCCTCCTAAAATGGAGGGTGAAGTGCCCTTATATAGGAAGTGGAAATGGTTCCTAGAGTAGAAGGTCACCAAAACTTGTAAAACAAGTCAAAAATCCATGAGTGGATTTTGACACAAAGTAGACTCTAACTTGACATAAAGGAGAATTATGGCGGGTCCTTTCTAAATTTTAGTCGAGGTGTGTCTGCGTCATTATATTATGTTGACATAAAGTGGACTATGAAATGACATAAAGAAGGATTATGATGGGTCCTTTTTTCATTTAGTGAGGGTGTCTACGTCATAATATTCTCAAAGTACAATGTGAGGGGTCCTTCTTAGTTTTTAGCCAAGGGTGTCTACATCACATTTTATTCACATATACACACAAAGTAAGAAAAGACGGGTCCTTCTTGGATTTATGGGCTAGGGGTGTATGTGTCATACAAAGTACTAATATTTCTACAACATTATGAGTTATGCACTCATTAGGGCCCATTGTCCTCCGATCCTTATTTGTCGGGATTAGGTCTCAATAGTTTTACTTACCTTACATGGCATGTAGGTCTATTCATTTTGTGACTCACCCTACAATGAATGTAATGATGAGTTTCTAACTTATTGGTGGTGTCAACGATAAGGGATAGGGTGGATCCCAGTCGTGATCAGGGCCATAATGTGTGTCTGGCTCATAATCACTGTCAATTTCTTCTGGATCGTTGATGTAGTGACTGTTCCAAAATAGGTAATGATCTGTCATCTAGACCTGTTAGAGCTCGTAGTGCATTTCTGCCACATTCCTGCCATATAATGTGTCATTTTCAATGTATCTGTGGGGATCTACAAGAAAATGTTTTGCGTGAACTGCCCAATTATTTATCTAGATCTTGGGGTGTAATCCTTTGTCGTAGTACCAAGGGTTTTCCATGTGGCCTGATATCTTTACCAGTTCATTTTGGAGATAGTTTGGATCTTTTGGGTCCCATCTAGCCAATGTCGATAATTGTAGTTACTATTCTAAGATTTATATCCTAGAAATATTGCCACTTTGTCGATGATTGCGATTCTTTGTTATCTGCTGTCCCTGCATATTTTTCTTTTGTAGATATCTCTATAGTACCTTTTGTTGGGTTTGATTTTCTATAGACTCGATCCGTAGAGCTGGTGGAACAATATCATATACCATGGTGATGGAGATCCATATGTGGGAATGTAGAATCCGATGTATTTTACTCGATGTGATCTAATTAGCGGTGGATATGGAAATACTCGGGTATGTCATCTCTCGGTCGTGTGATGCGTAGTTCTTTGTAGTCTTTGTTCAGCCTAGAAGAAAGGAGGGTAACCATCCACTCTCTCCACCTTGTTGTTCCCAAATATCGAACCACATAGATGATCATAATAAGATTTCGGGATGCCTACAAGAACCATGGATAGAGGCCCTCCTAGAAGTTCATGCCATTTCACAGGTGTCTATGGAGAACTTGTATTACCTTTAACTTTGTGATATGATAGAGAGCATTTTTAAGATAGCATATTCTCTCGTCGGTGTATCTCGCTAGAGTATTGTCATCACCTTTTACATATTCAACATCAAATTTGAAATTCTAACATTTTTTTCGCCATTTGTATAACCTTCCTCTTGCTGCTAAGTGGTCAACTTTGTTTTTGAGGAAACGTGTAAGATTTCGTAGTCAGTCACCGCGAACTACAAACTTTATCGGGTATAGGTAAGATTTGAATGTTTTGAGTGATTTAGGGATGGCAAGGATTTATTTCTCGTGCCATGGTAGTTTACGTTCGAGTCCATGAATTTACCATTAGCATAGCACATTATGGATACGATATGTTAGGTTGAATTTCTAATAATACCCCTCCTTAGTAAGAGTTTGAGGCATCAATATGGACAACCAATTATCCTGTCTTGGGAATGGTGAGTTCTGGTAGTTGTTGACACATATTCTTTATCTCTTAGACTGCCACATTGTGTTTGTCAGTCCATTCTGGTGCTTTCTTTTTCATCCTATCTGTTAGGAGATGCTTGTATTTTCCCAAATGTTGGAGAAATGGAGCTATGTAATTTAAATTGCCCAGGAATTTATGTAGCTACCTTTTATCTGTAATTTGGTCAGGATAATAGTTGACATAAATTAGCACATGTGGTTGGGGTTTGATTGTTCCTGACTTAATTTGCATCCCAAGAAAGTCAATTTCTATCTTAAATGTTTCCATTTTTTATTCTGACAGAACTATTCCATTTTCTTTGACCAAATCATGGAACACTTGCAAGTGCTCTACATGTTCTTCTATTGACTTGTTGAAGACCAAGATATCATCAATGTAGACAACTATGAACTCGTAGAAAGGTCTGAAAACTGAGTCCATCCATTCCTGGAAGTAGCTGGGGGTGTTTCTGAGGCCAAAGACATAACTAGCCACTGGTAGTGGCCTTGGGGCATGAAAAGGCCATCTTTTCAACATGATCGGGGTTTGTCTGAGCTGGTAGAAACCACTTTTTCAATCAAAATTTGAGTAGATGTGGTTGTGTGCTATCCGTTCAAGGAGTTTGTCCTTATGTGGAATTGGATAATGGAAAGGAACCGTTATCTTGTTGAGTCTTTGTGTAGTTGATGACCATACACTTTTGCCTCTCTTCGCTTAGAGTGCTTGTTGACCATACAACTAATCATACAATATTCACATTTTTCTTCCTGGTTCATGAGTCTATAGCTATATAGTGGTTTTGGAAACTTTAGCCAAAAGTGGGATGGGATGACCTTTTCTTGTGTGAATTTTTAGAACAACCACTATCTACCATAAAGGTAAGAGGATATGTTGCGGTGTTGGGTAGATGGACAAAACCCTTGATGTATAGTCCTTGCATGATGACAAGGTTAAGGCTGCCACTTTGGATGGTGTTTTGGCTCGACTACTTTCTATGGAGTAGGCATGTCGAGAGCTCTTCTACTTTGTATGATTGTCTTTTGAAAAACCATTAATCTAGAAGCGTCGATGGTAGGACATGTTGCTTTTCAGTGAGAGGTGTTCCCACAATCGTTTTTTATGTAGCAGAGCTGCATTCTTCTCCAAAGTCATTTGAAATATAATGATCATCTGACCTTAGTTCATAGTAATCACCATTGTCAAAGTCAACTTCAACGTCAGATGGGATGTAGTCCCAGTCTTCTTGGTTGACAGGGTCTTCGTAGAAGAACCGTACTTTTGAAGACTTGGTGGGGCATTTGTTAGCAAAGTGGCCAGGCTTCTTACATAAGAAGCATTTCTCTTTGTCGATATTTCTTTTCTTGAACCTTTTCTTGAAGTAGTGTTTTCCTAAAACTTGAAAGGAGTGTTTGTACCTTTTGAGGAACATTCCTTTATTTTTCCCTAGTTGAAATTTTTGTGTTGTTTTTCGGTAGAGCATCCAAAATCAGCACACAAAGGGAAACATTTACGGTCACCTTTCTTGAATTTACCTTTGGAAAGGTCATGGTAGGTCTTGGTAGTGATACATAGGTCCGTGATTGCCAACCAGCAATCAGACACAATATTCTTCGATTTGACATCATTTGTAGTGTTGTTTTGGATGTCGTACATATTTAGAATCTTTTCTCCTATATGCCTAGGGAGACTTGTCAGAAAGTGCTACTTGGCTAATGCATATTCTTGCATTCATATGGCATACAAATTTTGTTCGCTCTTTGTGACATAGTCGTTAAACTTCTTTGAGGTCACACAATTTCGGTGTCGTGAAAGCTCTCGAGCTTCATTTTGAGTCCTTTTCTTCATTTGGGTAAAATTCAAATAGTATTGCCTAAGCCATTGTTTTGAGAGTGTAGCAATCATCTTTGAATATTCCACCATTGTAACCATTAGGTCTCGTGGATGGAAATTGAGTCCACCAGTCATGAACTATTCCTTGGAAGTTGTGTGTAGCAAAGGCTATTGTCGCTGTTGGGTACCAACCTTTGTGATCAATGATGTTCCTAAGTTTGGTTTGTCCATTCCTCTAATTTTCTTCTCCTCGTGGCTCCATCCATTTTGTCTATGTTGAAGAAAATTTTGTATGGAGAGAAGTTAGGGTTAGCATGTCTTTGTCAAGGGTATCCTAGGATCATCTCTCATTGCCTCAATCGGATCTTTGACCTTTGGTTCATGATCTTCAACATGGTCTTGATTCTTATTCTATTTCCCTCGAGAATTGTTATCTTGTTGCCGCTCGGAGAATCGATGGGGAAATTTAAGGCACTTGTATTAAGTGGGACTGGCTTAGGAGTTGGTTTCTCTTTTACTTCACCCTCATACTTTTTGTAATGCCAAGGGCTCTGTGGGGACACTCTACAGTGACTTGGATGTTTTGCTCTCTTGTTAGCCTTCTTTCTTCCGCCAATGCTTTGAATCTTCTTCGATGATATGCCATTCTTTCCTCTTGAGTTACACTTGGCCATATTAAGTTAGGGGTACAATATAGAGACATTTTGGTAAATGGTATTGGCGATCTGTTGGATTTCATGGAGTTTTCGGTGGTTTGGGTGGCAATACGAGTTTGTTGGAATTCATTTCCTCAAGTAGACCGAGAACCATCATGCGTTCAAACCCTAAACCCCGAACCTTGAACCACGAACCATAAACCCCTGAAACACGAAACCCTAAAACCCTAAAACCATAAACCCTAAACCCTAAACCCTAAACCCCAAACCCAAAACCCCAAACCCTAAACCCTAAACCCTAAAACCCTAAAATCCTAAACCCTAAACCCTAAAAAAACCCTAAACCCTAAACCCTTAAACCCCTAAACCTAAAAACCCTAAAACCAAAAGCTAAAAATTGAAAACTCGAAAACCCAAAAACCCAAAAACTCTAAAACCTAAAACCCTAAACCCTAAACCCTAAAACCCTAAAACATAAAACCTCAAACCCTAAACCCGAAACCATTAACCCCAAAACCCAAAACCCCAAAACCCCTAAAACCCTAAGACCCTAACCCCTAACCCAAAACCCCAAAACCCCAAAACCCCAAACCCTAAACCCCCAACCCCCAACCCCCAACCCCAACCCCGAACTCCAACCCTTAAACCCTTAAAACCTAAACCCTAAAACCTTAAAACCCTAAAACCCTAAACCCTAAACCCTTAAAACCTTAAACCCCAAAACCCAAAACAAACCCAAAACCCAAAACCCCTAAAACCCTATACCCTAAAACCCTAAACCCTAAATCCCTAAACCCTAAACCTTAACACCCTAAAAACCTAAAACCCTTAAACCCTAAACCCTTAAACCCCTAAACCCTAAAACCATAAACCCTAAACCCCTAACTCAAAACCCTAAAATCTAAAAACCCCAAAACCCAAAAACCCCATAAACCCCTAACCCTAAACCCTAAACCCTAAAACCCTAAACCCTAAACCAATCAAAAAAAGTTTCTTTTCTCATGTCTACTCACTTTGTTAATTCTCTATCTCTTGGCTTCACCTTTTTCCCTTTATTTTGAAGTATTGCTTTTCCATTATTATGTTTTCACAAGCACTAATTGTTTTCAAAAATCTTTGAATGCTTATCAGTACATCCCTACCTCCTCACACCATCAGGTCATCAAAAGAATTCGTTCATTGTCGGTGAGCTCAAGTGTTTTCTCATTCGAGAAAACTCTCGGGATGGCTTCCTTACTATCCGCAATTGGTTCTTCAAATGACTCTGTGGCGAGAGGGTATAAATTTTTTTTTCTTCTACCATTGTTTGATAAAGTCTGTTTTGATAATCGACCTTCTCTGCTGACTCAAGTCTTCTCCGGAATTTCGGATGCAAAGGTCTCAAGCCTAAGTCTATCCCGCTTGTTCTCAAGTTGGATAATTGTTGATTTGTAAAAATATTTGACTTAGCAATGACGTTCTTTCTCTCATGTTCGAGAAGTGGTCTCTGATCCGAAATTTGACACATTCCTCGAAGTCTCATATGCTGGAGAAATCACAAGCCTTTGCGCTCTTTTCTTTGTAAAAATCACCTTTAGTTGAGAGACTTAGACCTCACTAAGGATTTTTGGTTAATTATTTCCTTTACTCCTTTCATGTTCGCTTAGTTAGTGCCACGGCTATCGGATACCCTTTATAACTCCATAGTTGTGCACACTGGGCGAGTAGTCTTGGGTTGGGTGACCTCCGGGATGGTCCTGGGTCCAATTATTTTTTTGGCTGTCGGCACTTAGGCTTAATTAACAATGAGTTTAGTTAATTAATTTTTCCTAAAAGGTCGCCTCGAGATATGTATAATCATGTTCCGTGACCTTTCGTGGTGTGAGTAGCCTATTTAAAGGCTTTTACTTCATTATTTTTCTCACTCCACATTGATGAGGATGATTTAGTTGAAACATGTTTGGAGTTCTTACTTTGATCAATAAAAGTTTATTTTCTCATGTATACTCTTTGTTAATTCTCTATCTCTCGACTTCACCTTTTTCCTTTAGTTTGAAATCTTGCTTTGCCATTATTATGTTTTCACAAACCCTAAACCCTAAACCCTAAACCCCAAACCCCAAAACCCCAAAACCCCAAAACCCCAAACCCCTAAAACCCAAAACCCCAAACCCCAAACCCAAACTCCAAACCTAAAACACCAAACCCCTAAAACCCAAAACCCTTAAACCCAAAACCATTAAAACCCAAAACTATTAAAACCCTTAAAACCCAAAACCCTTAAAACCTAAACCCTTAAACCTAAACCCTAAACCCTAACACCCCTAACCCCTAACACCCCTAATCCCTAACCCCTAACACCCTAAAACCCTACACCCTAAAACCCTAAAACCCTAACACCCTAAAACCCTAAAACCCAAAACCCAAAACCCATAACCCCTAACCCCAAACCCCAAACCCTAAACCCCAACCCCAAACCCTAAACCCTTAACCCTAAAACCCAAAACCCCAAAACCCTAAAACCCTAAACCTTATATCGGCTTTGCCAAAAAGTTCCCAATCGACACATATTCCCTTTCGAGAGTTTCTTGGTGGAACGCTAAAAGCTCCACTCGGCCCTTTTCTACAATAGATTCTTCTCCTAATTTTTGCGGGTCTTATCCCTTTCTCCCTTTCTTTTCCCTCTTCCTTCCTCTTTTTCTCTTCTTGTATTTTTAATATTTTTAATAATTTTAATATTTTAAATATTTTTTAATATTTCTAATATTATAATATTTCCTACATTCTTTTTAAATATTGTAATATTACTTTCATAATATTACTCTTACCTTTATACTCTTTTTTGAGTATTTAGGGGGTTTTAACAAGAATGTTTTAAATATTTCTTATATTTTTAATATTCTAATTATTTTAATACTTTTAAATACTCCTTGAGAATTCATGGTCGGCCTTGAGGTTGATTTCGAAAGGATGCTTTGAAAAGGTATTTCGAAAAGTTTTTTCAAATTTTCCCGCCTATATATAGCCCCTTTGGTGATCGTTTCTAATCATTCTTTCATCTATCTTTTTCAATCCAACTGATGAGGGGTGTATTCCCCGAAACATGTTTTGGATATATTGATGATATATGATTCATTTTTATTCGATCTACATATTTTCAGTGTTCTTATTCGGTGTTTTTTCCTTCTTTTTTCTTCATCCGTGCTGCAAGCGAAAAATCAAATTTTTATAAAACTCTAAATTTTTATTATCCCGACAATATTATAATCGTTCAATCGTTATTATACTTTTAATATATATTTTTTGATTAGTAAAGTGGGTTGAAGGGACCATATACCGATATACTTTTAATATTATTAATATTATAATTATTATTATGATTTCTATTATTATTATTATTTCGAATTAATAATAATAATAATAATAATAATATAAATCATATTAATAATTATAATATTAATATATTATTAATATTCTATTATTAATAATGATTTGTAATTATTAACGATTGGTTGGTTATAATGAGTTGGTTACGGTCTTTTGGCTTTCCCTCTCGGGTTTGCCTCAACCGTTCAACTTCTTCCACACCTTTTATACCCGCACTCTGTGATTTTCCTTCTCACATTCATTCATTCTTCCTATTTTGGACATGCCAACTGACGAGGGGTGAATCCCGAAACATGTCTTGGCAAAATTGTAAATGAATGTTTAATAAAATTCAGAGTTTTGGATCTCAATGGCTTCCTTCTGCTGCCAGTGAAAAATCAAATTTTATCAATTCCAAATTTTTATCAATTCAAATTTTTATCAATTCGAATTTGTATCAATTCCAAATTTTTATCAATTCAAATTTTTATCAATTACAAATTTTTATCAAATCAAATTTTTATCAATTCAAATTTTTATCAAATCCAAATTTTTACCAATTCCAAATTTTTATCAAATCAAATTTTTATCAATTCAAATTTTTATCAATTCCAATTTTTTATCAATTCAAATTTTTATCAATTCAAATTTTTATCAATTCAATTTTTATCAATTCAATTTTTTATCAATTCAAATTTTTATCAATTCAAATTTTTATCAATTCCAAATTTTTATCAATTCCAATTTTATGAATTCAAATTTTTATCATATCCAAATTTTTATCAATTCCAAATTTTTATCAATTCAAATTTTAATCAATTCCAAATTTTTATCAATTCAAATTTTAATCAATTCAATTTTTATCAATTCCAAATTTTAATCAATTCAAATTTTTATCAATTCAAATTTTTATCAATTCCAAATTTTTATCAATTCCAAATTTTTATCAATTCAAATTTTTATCAATTCAAATTTTTATCAATTCTAAATTTTTATCAATTCAAATTTTTATCAATTCCAAATTTTTATCAATTCAAAATTTTATCAATTCCAATTTATACCCCACCTTTTATACCCGCACTTTGTGATCTTCCTTCTCACATTCATTCATTCTTCCTATTTTGGACATGCCAACTGACGAGGGGTGAATCCCCGAAACATGTCTTGGAAAAATTGTAAATGATTGTTTAATAAAATTCAAAGTTTTGGATCTCAATGGCTTCCTTCACGCTACTAGTGAAAAATCAAATTTTTATCAATTCCAAATTTTTATCAATTCAATTTTTTTACAATTGCAATTTTTATCAATTCAAATTTTTATCAATTCCAATTTTTATCAATTCAAATTTTTATCAATTCCAAATTTTTATCAATTCCAAATTTTTAATAATTCAAATTTTAATCAATTCAAATTTTAATCAATTCAAATTTTTATCAATTCAAATTTTTATCAATTCAAATTTTTATCAATTCCAAATTTTTATCAATTCCAAATTTTTATCAATTCAAATTTTTATCAATTCAAATTTTTAATCGATTCAAATTTTATCAATTCCAAATTTTTATCAATTCAAATTTATACCACACCTTTTATACCCGCACTTTGTGATCTTCCTTCTCACATTCATTCATTCTTTCTATTTTGGACATGCCACCCGATTGACGAGGGGTAAATCCCGAAACATGTCTGGCAAAATTGTAAATGATTGTTTAATAAAATTCAAAGTTTTGGATCTCAATGGTTTCCTTCACTGCTGCAGGTGAAAAATCAAATTTTTATCAATTCCAAGTTTTTATCAATTCAAATTTTTATCAATTCCAATTTTTTATCAATTCAAGTTTTTATCAATTCCAAATTTTTATCAATTCAAATTTTTATCAATTCCAAATTTTTATCAATTCATTTTTTCATCAATTCCAAATTTTATCAATTCCAAATTTTTATTAATTCAAATTTTTATCAAACCCTAAAACCTAAACCCTAACCCCTAACCCCTAAACCCTAAACCCTAAACCCCTAAACCCCCAAACCCCAAACCCCAAACCCCTAAAACCCCAAACCCCTAAACCCCAAAACCCTAAACCAAAACCTCAAAACCCCAAAACCCCAAACCCAAAACCCAAAACCCCAAACCCCAAACCCCAACCCCAAACCAAAAACTCCCAAAACCCCAAACCCCAAACCCAAAACCCGAAACCCGAAATGCTAAACCCCAAACCCTAAAGCGATGAGGAGCAGATTTTTCTCTTGAAGTATTTTGCCTTTTGCATTGTTTGATGGTTTTCAATATTTGTTTCGGTTTTAGCGGTCTTGCATTATTTAATTTTTGTAGAATTAGTGGACTTGAAATTTTTTTAAAATTTTTGCGGATTTAACGGTCTTGCATTATTTATTTAATTTTTTTGCGAAACTTTCGGTCTTGCATTATTTATTAAATTTTGGTGGTTTTAGCGGTCTTGCATCTTTATTATTTTATTTATTTCCCGTTCTTCTACGGGTTATGAATTTAATTAATATCTTGCAACTACTTCCATCATTAAATTTAATTATTTTGTGGCTTTTCCGGCAATGAATTTAATTATTTTGCGGCTTTTTGGTAATAATTTAATTATTTTGTAGCTAAACCGTCATTTACTTGCGACAATTTCTTCCGCAACTCCATCGAGCAATTATTTTCAGCTTTTATTTTCGGCTTTTAACTTTGTCCCTCTGTATATTTATATTCCGTATTCCTTCTCTTTGCTCATTTTCTCTCTACTCCAACTGATGAGTAGTTGAAATACTACGAAACATGTTTTGGATGAGAAATTTGTAATTCAAAGTTTATGGAATAATTTTCAGAGTTTTTTTGTAGTATTATTCTCGGCACTTCTTTATTCAGTATTTTTATTTCGGCATTCTTTTCTCTCTGTATTTTCTTCCTGAGAAGCGAGCGGTGAAGTTTTAAATTTTTCAACTTTTTCAACAATTACAAATTTTTCAACTTTTTCAACAATTAAAACTTTTTCAACAATTACAACTTTTTCAACAATTACAAATTTTTCAACTTTTTCAACAATTACAACTTTGTCAACAATTACAACTTTTTCAACAATTACAACTTTTTCAACTTTTTCAACAATTACAACTTTTTCAACAATTACAACTTTTTCAACTTTTTCAACAATTACAAATTTTTCAACAATTACAACTTTTTCAACAATTACAACTTTTTCAACTTTTTCAACAATTACAACTTTTTCAACAATTTCAACTTTTTCAACAATTACAACTTTTTCAACAATTACAACTTTTTCAACAATTACAACGTTTTCAACTTTTTCAACAATTACAATTTTTTCAACAATTACAACTTTTTCAATAATTACAAAATTTTCAACTTTTTCAATAATTACAACTTGTAGTCATTTTTACCCTCATCACAAAAGAAAGGAACCCCATGTGCACCGGCCTATCACCCAGCGGGTGCTGGGCGCTCACCTGAGGCACACACGGGTGCTGATTCTCTCTTTTATGTGAGTTTAGTGGGAAACATCATCTATGATTCATGTTTAAGAGATTTGAAAGGAAGTAAAACATACAAGCACCATAGAGCTCAAAATAGATTCTAGGTCCTTGCAGTCATTCCAAAAGAAAGTGCTTAACAAAATTTATAACTTATAACAAAATAGAAAGAAGTTGTACAAGCATCCATACTTAATCATAAATATAAATGAAAAAGAACTATGAGAAAGATGTATGCATCGAACCATCAATGTTCATATTCATGTAAGATGGTAACCTCATTACATTCATGGAGCCATTATAGAATGTTACGAGAAAGACTGCATGGTCATGTATTATATACGGACTCATATGGCTAGGCTCTCAAGAGAAATTTATAATTCCCATACCCTTGATACATCCTTGCCTAAGCACAAATACCCAAATTAACAGAGTTCTTGCAGTATTTCTGCAGAGCTCCGCCCTCTATCTATTTTCTCATTTTTCTTACTTCTGCAAGTGCTTGTATATATAGGCTTTATGGACTTCCAACTCATCCTCCAACGGCTTCAGATCCAATGTCAAGTGTCTGAATGTGGTCCTCCATGTGAGCATGCTCCTCTAAGCCCGAGCTTTCCACTTTTTACCATGATGTGCTTCTAGAACCTTCTACCGCAGGCATGCTCCTTACTGGGCCAACTTGTCGGCTTGTGGTGGTACCTTATCCACTCCGCATGCGCAGTCGGGTCATGCTTTTCACGTGTTTTGCAAAAACACCCAATATGGCTAAGTCCTGAACCCTTGGTTCTATCCGTGTGCATGCCATGGGTTTCCTTAAAGCCTTCCTTAAACCCTACCTGTGTGCTTTATCCTTACGCACTTTTCTTCAACTAGGCCTTGTGCGCCTATGCCCTTTTGTACTTAGCCAATATTTTAGGGGCCCAACATTACCCCACACTACGCTTGTTCTTCATCATGGGAACACTTCTCCAGTGAAAAGAAAGAATATAGTAGACTTATACCTTGGGAAAAGAATAAGGGGATGAAAGAATATGGAAAGAAGAAAGAATGGGGAAGTGATGGAATCATTGCAATAAGCTAGGAAAATCCTTTTGCAAGGCCTCCAACTTGTTCCAGGCATCGACTTCATTCTGCACTCTCTAATAGAGGTCACCGACTAGGGTGCTCACCTCCTCAAAACTTAGCCCATTTCCTTGTGTGCTTATGGTGTTAGAAATTTTCTCTAACTCTTTTCCTACATCATCTAATGCATCCATTCTTGTGTAATTTGTGGGTATAGTTCCTTCAATCGGTTTTTGATTGAACCCCTTAAGGCTTCAATGGCTTCAGATTTTCTTTCAACCTCGGCAAGGATTCCATCCCTTTCCACCCTATATTTACCATATTCTTCTCTTGAAAATCCTTGAGTTCTGCTTCATGAGTGGCGACCAAGATGCCTACCACTTTGTCCATGTCCGCACAATTGTCGTACGTGGCCTCGGTAGTTGGGAAGTAAATTTTTATATCTGCAAGAACCTTGCTTTATACTCAAATTTATGAATGCCACGACTTTCAATTTATCTTCTTTCTCTAAGTGCGCGACCACTTCTTCTGTAGATTCCAAGGCTAACGATTCTGCCTCTCCATGGTGAGGACTCTTGTTAAATCCTCTAGGAATCCCAAGTTAGATCCATACTTCTGTGTGGGGGTGCTAGGTCTGGATGCTTCAATACATTATTAATAGACTCCACCTTTTTGTATACCATGCACACCTTGGCCTTCTCGTCTTTTAACTCACACTGCAACTGGGCATTGATTAGTTTCTCTTGAATTAGCTCCTTTGCCCTTGCAGCTAGCTCTTCCTCTTTCTTCTTCAAGTCCTCCTCCAGATCTTTGATTCTATCATTCCACCCAAAGAGTCTAGCTTCGATCTCAATGGAGACCTTGTTGAGCACGTTGCATGTTGTTCATCCGAGAGATGCTGAGCATTCACCACTGGGTTGTCTTATTTTGGTCCTGGAAATGTTATTATTGGCTTACTTCAAATTCTAGCTCATCAAGATGGGACTCAATTTCCCATGAGAGCATCTTCCTTGTCATGGGTATGCAGCCTCCTTGTCAAAAGATGACATTGCCACGAGCTCCTCTGTTGGAATCATGCTTTGGAACCACGCATGAAACACTTTGTTGGGGTCATCAATATAACCCATCCCTGGCCTCTCCTCCCTACATGCCTTCCTCCCGTGCGTGTGCCCTTAGGAATACTTACAGTTAAAATGGGGCCTCCAGTGTTTCTGTGGTCCTTTTCCGCGCTCTCCTCATCCTTTTTCAACACTGGCTCAGTGTTGCATTCCAACTTCTCCTCCACCAAGGTCTCAATGTTATTTATTTCTTCTCTCTCTACCACCTTGGTTATCTATTCCATCATAAGGCTTGGAGCCTTACGTCTTCTGCGCGCACCATCCTCCTCACTTCCCATGTCTTGGGTGCCTCCCCCTTCTGGCTATCCTTGCGCCGCACGAAGAGGAACCCTTGTTCCTCTTCTCCACCTTCTTCTTCTAAATCATGCACATTGAAAACATGTGGCCCTTGTTCTCTTTTAGGTTCATCTTCCCCACTAACATCTTCTTCACTATCTTCTTCTTCACCTATGTATTTTTCCAAACTCCCAGTTTCTTCCGAGGTGGTCTCCTCTTCTATCCCTCTTGCTTCTTCCTAACCGGGGATTTTGGTGTAGGTGACTCTATTTCTTCTTCTCTCGAGGACTCCTTGTCGATGGCGACATTTTTACGGCTCAGAGTCTTTTGTTTGACTATGGACCTCTTCTGCTGAATACATGCTTGTTCTGGCACTTGTCCCGGGGAACCTATTACTTGTGTATCCACCACACTTGGTATTTTCTTCTCTGGATCCTTTTCCTCCCATTTGGGTACGAGTCTCTTCCTACTAGTTAGATCTTCAGGTATAGACACCTCGTTTTCCAGATATGTGCCCTTCTCAGATTTGGGTCTTATGCGGAGGTATACGCATGCCATGGATCCTCCTGCAATGGGAAAATTCATGGGCCTTATCATCTGAACTTCATGCGACACATACCTCTCCATGTACACGTGCTTGCCAGGGTAGACCAACCCTTTGTGCATTTCCCTGTGGTCCCGGTCCAGATTACCAAGGTCCAGTTTTAGCTTCTTGGATTCTTTGAACCTGTTTACTCCCACTTGGAAGTATTGAGTTGTGAAGGCAAAGGGGAGCTTACACCATGGGCTCCATGTCTCATCCATTAGTTTGAACCTACCTAGGCAGAAATGTTGGTACACAAACAAATTCAACTTCTCCTTTGGTGGCCATTGGCAATTGTTTAGGAATCCTCCATTCCACCCCGAATGCATTCCTCAGGTGCGTATACCATTTCTCTAGGCATGCCTTGTGCATGGTCGTCATAGAGTCACAGGCATATTTTTCAAATCTTTTTGCGGGTGAAGGGTCCTCAATAAGGTACTCCCACATGAATTTTTCGATGCATCAGGTACTCCAATCTCTGAAAACACAATGGTTAGCAGGACATTACTAAAAAGGATCATGTCACCTTCCTTCGCGTAGCTGAAAATCTCATCCATGATGAACGTAGACAAGTTGTAGATGGTGCCCTCTGAGATTTTCTTGCAAACATGCAACCATGGCTTATTGACCTAGGTCCATCTCTCTGGCCATTTAAATTTCTCATCGGATGTGCATACATCTTTATTACTGGGCCCTCGATGTCTGTGATATCATAGTACCTTGACACCTTTTTGTATATGTAGGTGGTGATAGTCTCCTTAATTGCCTCTTTATCGCTTAGGTCATCTTCCAAACCATCTCCTTCACAGATGAGGCATGTGAAATGTGAGATGAGTTGAGGGGTAATGCATCTTACGCCTTGCGAAGTGGAAGTAGTCTTCATGCACGTGCGACATCAGCCATTGATATAGGCGCTCAGGCTTCCCAAAGTAGGGCAACTCAAAGAGTTGTAATAACCCTACCTTCTCCAACTTGACCTTCACATCATCGTTATAGATGGGCAAACCCTCTGGTGTCCTTTTATTTGTTGGGTGCACTAACTCCAGTACCATATCCTTCTCGATTGTGCTCATACGATGATTGTAGTCATTTACAGACATGTTTCTTAGATGGGACTCCCACTCCTTCCCTAGCAACACTCCATCTAGGGTACTACATTTCTGCATACCACTCTTCATTTGTATGTGCGTCAATTTCTTGTTGTTTTCCCTTGCCCTTGCCCTTTCCCTTCTTGGGTGTGCTAACTAGTTTCTTGGGTGCCATTGTCTAGGTTCTCTTCTTACTTCAATCACTTCTTGTAACTCTGTTCTTCCACTCTTTCCCACCTTAGATCTCGAATTTGTGAAGAAAACTCCTTAAACCCATGCCCTAGTTCTTCAAACCCTAGCTGGGATAATCCCTTCATAAGATGGTGCCTTCTCACCACTTCTCTTACGCCCGTGAAATCCCTTCCTTTTGGTTCACAGATCCAAACTAGTTACCCACACTCAATCTCTTTAAATTTTTCTTCACACGGATCAGTTTTTGGAAGCCCTAGTTTGAAAAGATACAAAAAGCACTTCTTTCTCCTTATACACAAAGTGAATAATGAAATGCCTCAACCCTTTATTTATAGTTTTTCCCTTTAAGCATTAAATGCTACTTCACCTACCACCATACTTTTCATGTTTAATGCAGATTTTTCAAACAAAGTTTGACTTTAGTGCTTTAACTTGCGCTTGACCCTGTGTGGACAATCTTCCAACCGTCGGTGCACAACCAGTCCATCTAGACAGGGGACTCTTGTGCATGCATGCGTCACTTGCGCATGAAGGCACTTATTCTGTCTTGATTTTTTCTCTCACCTACCTCATGTTGCTTATGCACTTTTTCCTCCTTTGTACGTGGGATCTGAAAGTATCCTTATCTTGACACCAACCATCCTTTTCCATCTTTTCTTTCCATGCACCTCTTTCAACAGGGCCATTCAACCAAGATTTTCAACACAAACTTCCTTGGCACTTTACCCATGCTCTCCTTCACATCACTCCACCCTACACTAAAATGATGTGCGGTCCTCTCATGCAATAAAAATCCTCAAAGAGTAATAAGGTTACCAACGCCCAAGGTGCAAAACAAAATAACAACACGAAAGGGAAACACAAGAAAAGAAATGCATAAAGGAAATTCTAAACTAACTGGAAAAACTACCTTATTTACAAACACCAAGAAGACTTATTTATAGTAGGGCTTCAGCCTACTCCCATTGAAGTGTCCAAGAAATTTTGTTCCATCCAGTGCTTGTAACTGGCACGTGCTGAATCAAGGATGTATGAGATTTTATAGGGACCTAACCAATGGACCTTCAACTTCCTAGGATGGTGCAGAAACTTAGAATCATATAGTAAGACCATCTGCCCAACCTCAAACTTCTTGTTTCTGATGTGGTGATCATGCCATTATTTTTTTCTTTACTTTTTCTATTATTTGGATCCACTTAGTGAGTGATCATCTTTCATCCAGCTTCATCAGTTCATCAATTCTCTCTTCCAACATTTTTCTCATCGCCAGCCCTCCTGTGCACACTATTCCTAGAGAAGGTAACATGAATTAAACTGGTAGAATAGCTTCCGCGCCAAACACCAATTGAAATGGTGTGGCTTTGTTTAGCCTTTTATAAGTTGTCATGTAAGCCCATAATACGGATGATACCTTGTCATCCTAATATTTTCTTCGACATCACAAATTTTGGTCAGGGTATGACTCAATATTTTGTTAAATGCTTCCGCGGTTCCATTTTCTTGTGGGTGATAAGGGGTAGTCTTGTGATGAGATACCATGAACTTTTCTAATAGGATCCTCATGGTCTCATTCAAGAAATTTGTACCCCTATCACTGGTTAAACTTAAAGGACATCCATACCTTGTGATAATGTTTTCCCATGAAAATCTTGCCACTATGGCTCTTTGTGCGAGTCTTTAGTTGGGGCTACCTCTGCCCACCTTGTCAAATAGTTTGTGTAAGTGATTACATAGCGTGGTCCAGTCCTACATCTTGCTTTAGTGCAATAGGGGCTACAAAGTTTATTACCCATTTCTCAAAAGGTTCAGCGATAGGGATAGGGCGCAAATGTATTTTATCTCTCTTTCCTTTCTTGCCAATGCACTGATAATGGTCACATGATTTACAATAGTCCTTGCAATCCTTATATAGAGTTTCCCACCACAATCCTACCATTAAAATTTTACACGCGGTGGCATCACCTAAATAATGTCCAACCGCACTTCCTCTGTGTGCTTCCTCTATGATGGCAAGGTACTCATGCTTTAGTACACACCTGCGCACAAAACTTCATCATGCCCTAACTTGTATAAGTCCCCACTGATCAACATGTAGGGCACGACACATATGACTAGTTGCTTTCTTTCTAATGCCTTCATCCCTTCCGGTGCCACACCTTCCTTTAGGAATATTGTAATCTCCTCCAAATCCAAGGGCGCACGCTGTAACCTAAATAAAGATTACGTGTTTGGCATAGTATCTTCAATACTTTGCGTGTCCTCCCCTGAATCAATTCTTGACAGATGATCAGGTCCACAATTACTCTTTCCAGGCTTCACAACTACCGTAAACTCAAAATCTTGAAATAATAGCACCCAACGACATATGTGCCCTTGTAGAATGGGATTTTTCACCAAGTAATTTAATGCCACATAGTCAATGTAAATTACAAAGGGTGTTGCCAGTAGATACTATCTAAACTTGAAAATCACGTAGATCATTGAAAATGCTTCGTGCTCAATCGTGGTGTAATTCTACTCTGCTGGTGTTAACTTCCTACTTGTAAAACATAGAGGATGATCAACAATTCCTTCACCCAGACTGTGCAAGCACTACTCCAATGGTGGTTCTTGAGGCATCTACATGAACATGGAAGGGCTTGTCCCAAGAGGGAAAACATAATATAGGCGCGGTGACAAGCCTATCCTTTAATGTGTCAAACACCTTCTGTTGCACCTCTCCCCAATGGAAGGCACTTTTATGTCTGAGTAATTCTTCTAGAGGCATGGCTATCTTGGCATACCCCTTGATGAATTTCCTATAATAACCCATATGCCCAAGAAATCCATGCACTGCGTGCTTTGGCTAGTAGGCTCCCCCAATCCCATAATAACTGTAACCTTGGCAGGATCTACTAGCAAGCCCTCCTTACATATGATATGCCCCAATAACATCCCAAAGGGTGTAGCAAAGACACACTTTTTAATGTTGAGGGATATCCTTAACTGCTAACACCTCTCAAACATCAGCCTCAAATTATCACAATGGTCTTTCACTAGCCCATACACTTTGTCAATCATTTGGATAAACTGAAGAAATTTGTCGATGAAGTTACGGAACGCCTAAACCACTATGCGCGAGAAAACAACAGGCACATTATTCAACAAAAAGGGCATGACCATGTATGAAAAACTTCCCCATTCAGTGGTGAAAGTTGTCTTCTCCTGGTCTTCCTTTGTAATCCGGACTTGGTGGTACCCCGAAAATCCATCCGTAAAGGAATATATTTCACGCCCAATGACTCCCTCTAAAATTTCTTCAGTGAAGGGGGTTGGAAAAGGATCAATGACATAAACTGTATTCAACTCCCTATAATCCACACAAATCCTAATCCACCCATCCTTCTTGATGCTGATTACCATTGGACTTATCCATTCTAATTCTTCCACAACTTCAATGATCCCAGAAGCTATCATTTTGTCTATCTCTTCCTTTACCTTTACATGCAAATTGGGATTCATTCGGTAGGGTCTCTTCCTGACCAGTGCACACCATCCTTCAACTTTATCCTCATCTCCCCCAAGGAATGGTGGACGCCTTTGAGCTCATGGTACCCGTGCGGGAATAAATCCTCAAATTCATGCAAAAGATCAATGATCTTAGAGACTTCCTTCTCTGACCAGTAATCTCTAATGATAGCTTCCTTAGGTTCTTCTCTCTCGGTGATGTTAAAATTATTTGTCTTTAAAGGCTCGTGGTAGGTGCGTGCGTGAGCATCAACACTATCCACTACCTCATGCATCCCTATAGAATGGTTAACATCCAAGCTCTCTGCTTCCTCCCCATCAATAATATATAATAACATATACTAATTTCCCTTTGGTAGCTATTTTTGAGGAAGCTGCAAGATTTCGTAGTCACTGCGAACTACAAACTTTATTGGCTACATGTAAGATTTGAATGCTTTGAGTGACTTCAAGAGGCGAAAAGGATTTCTTTCTCGATCTTTATGGTAGTTTTGTTCTAATTCTATGAATGTGCCATTAACATAGCGCACTATGGATTATGAGTCATCAAAGTTGGATTTCTAATAATACCCGGCCCGGAAGAGTCCGAGGCATTAGTATGGACAACCAATTGTCATGTCTTGGGAATGGTGAGTTCTGGAAGTTGTTGGCACATCTTCTTTATCTCTTGGACTGCCACAGTGTGCTTGTCAGTCCATTCGGTGCTTTCTTTTTCAGCCTATCTGTTAGGAGATGCCTGTATTTTCCCAAATGTAAGAGAAATCGAGCTATGTAATTTAAAGCGCCCGAGAATTTTGTAGCTTCCTTTTATCTCTAATTTGGTTAGGATAAGAGCTAATAAAACTTAGCACATGTGGTTGGGGTTTGATTGTTCCCGACTTAATTTGCATCCCAAGAAAGTCAATTTCTGTCTTAAATGTTTCCATTTTTTATTCTGACAGAACTATTCCATTTTCTTTGACCAAATCATGGAACACTTGCAAGTTCTCTACATAATCTTCTATTGATATTCTGAAAACCAAGATGTCATCAATGTAGAAAACTATGAACTCATAGAAAGGTCGAAAAGCGAGTCCATCCATTCTTGGAAGTAGCTAGGGGCATTTTGAGGCAAAGGCATAACTAGCCACTTGGTAGTGGCCTTGGGGTGTTGAAAAGGCCATCTTTTCAACATGATCAAGGTTGAACCTGAGATGGTAGAAACCACTTTTGCTGTTAAATTTTGAGTAGACGTGGCTATACGCTATTTGTTCAAGGAGTTTGTCCTTGTGTGGAATTGGATAATGGAAAGGCTGTTATCTTGTTGAGTCTTGTGTGTATCGACGACCATACACTTTATTCCTCTCTTCTACTCGAGTGCTTGTTGACTATGAATGCTAGACATGAATATGGAGATTGGGCAGGTTCTACCAGATTCATTTCTAGTAGGCTTGATATTTCTTGGATCATGTCAGGTAAATCTCTTTTTAGAACCGGCCTTGGCTTTTCATAAGCATATTTTCTGGTACTATCTTCATCTCATATGTCCTCATGTTCTTGTGCCAAAATTTCATGGATTGAGATTGCAACAATCCTTCTTGATTATTTCTACGATGGGGTGATCATTTTCTTGGATAACTCTGCTGACGCAATTTTGGACTTCCAAAGCAGTTCCTTTTTCTCACTTTATTCTTGTCTCTTATCTTGTAAAATTCCATAATGTCGTGGATATCGTTGATGAATCTAGTGGTTGTTGGCTAAAGGATAACCGTGAGCTAAATGGTTCTAGGCACACCTCATTTAGGAATCCTTTATGAAGGAATGCTATACACTTGTTGGGTTTAACAGTTTATTACGTGAGAGAGCTAAGGAATGCTTGGCTAATGATGATGTCATCGGTGAGTCTGGATATTAGTAGAATGTGATATGTTATGCATAGTTGTTGAAGTAGACTAGAACATTTGGGGCATAATATTCACATTTTGCTTCTTGGTTCATGAGTCCATAGCTATATAGTGGTTTTGGAAACTTTAGACAAAAGTGGGATGGGAGGACCTTTGCTTGTGTGACATTTTTGGAACAACCACTATCTACCATGAAGGTAAGAGGATATGATGTAGTGTTGGGTAGATGGACAAAACCCTTGATGTATAGTCCTTGCATGATGACAAGGTTCTGGCTATCACTTTGGATGGTGTTCTGGCTCTGGCTACTTTCTATGGAGTAGGCATGTTGGAGCTCTTCTGCTTTGTGTATGAGTGTCTTTTGAACAACCATTCATCATTCATTGTCGATGGTAGGACACGTTACTTTTCAGGTGGAGGTGTTCCCACAATCCTTTTATGTAGCGAGGAGATGCATTCTTCTCCGATTCATCTCGAACTATAACCGTCATCGACCTTAGTTCATAGTAGTGATCTAAAAACGTGATGTTGTAATTTTTATCACTTTTATAGTTTCCAAAGATCGTGATTTTCTTAACCAATTTTTAAGTAATTCTTAACTCCACAAATTGATTAAATTCTGATTATTTTGCATCCATAGAAGTGCGGAAAACTTGTATAGCAAAGAAATAATCGTAAAATCAAAACATTCAGATAACAAAAGAGATTGTTTACGGGGTTCGGAAATTCCTACGTCCCCGGGTTCAGATTGAACCGATCCATTAATAATATTGAAATGCAAGTACAATAAATCTTAAAAACAACCAATAATGAATCACAACCTGCAAATGAGTTGATCAATGTCCCAAGAACTCTGAAAAATAGTAGAAACTGTCCCAAGAACGATCTCGTGGCTCCTACAGTGTTTTCACAATGTGATCTCCCTGCAATTGTGTTAGAAAAACACCTACAAATAGAGATTTAAAAACATTATATGAAAAAAAATCATATTTCTGAGATCAGATCTGAATTCTAAACACTTTTCATGTTTACACCAAGTCACAATTCGGACCAGAAGTGCATTGAAATTCGTGTTTTCCAACTAGTTGTCTTGAAGATCCCTGTTAAAATCTGCATTCAAAGCTTCCAAAAACAGGTTAAAACTCAAAAAAAAACATCAAATCTTACATCATTGGAATTTTCTCAAAATTCTCTACATTTCATCTTTTTACTCCAAGGTCCCAATCTGAGTGCAAGGCCTTCAAAAATGGCGTTCTCTGCAAACTGGTCCTTAAGCTGCTTTACACGGAGACTGTACTCAATGCTATTCAAATACAATATAGCTCCTTTTATAATGTTTCTCAACAAGTGGCGTGGCGGTCAAAGCCCTTATCTTTTAGCATGGAGACCATGGTTCAAATCCCCCCCATATCTCCACTTCCTTCTCCTTAGGCGGATTTCAAGAGGTTTATCCCACATTGTGGGTGCGTGAAAAATGGGATGCATTTAAAAATGCAAAGGGGGCGCTTTTGTATTGGCTTGTGAGCCATTTTAGCCGCTTGGAATGTGGGTTTATTTGCTGTTTGGATAAGGATGTGCATGGCTATGTATAGATAGTATTTTTAGGTGCCTTGAATAATGCTTGGAGGTTAAACCAAATATAATGCGTGGAAAATGTAATATGGATTTGGATTAAATGCGTGGTCGGTTGAAATAGATAATGCATGGGAAATGTAATATGATTTTGGATATAATTTCGACCCATGTAAATAATTAACACTTGGTCAAATATATATATTCCACTTGTCGTCTCCCGATAGGCAAATCGATCGAAAACCAACAAACAACTCCCTTTTGCCTTTTCGCCACGTGTCGCAGTGCGATTGGTCCATTATTGACCAGTTGACTAGAGTTGACTTTCCGTTGACCGAACATATCTAGAGCTCCCGATGTCCATTTGTCGCGTTCTTACAGTCGTTGGAAAGCTCTCAAGATGATCTTCTGCACTGACACCATTTAGGGATGTTTAGGAAATTTTTCAAAAATGATCCCTTGATCAAGTAGTCACCATTTTCAAAGTCAACTTCGACGTTAGATGGGATGTAGTCCCAATCTCTTGGTTGATAGGGTCTTTGTAGAAGAACCATCTTGTTGAAGACTTGGTGGGGAATTTGTTAGCAAAGTGGCTAGGCTTCTTGCATAAGAAGCATGTCTCTTTGTCAATCTTTCTTTTCTTGAACCTTTTCTGAATTAGTATTTTCGACCCTTAAAAGGAGTGTTTGTATCTTTTAAGGAACATTCCTTTATTTTTCCCTAGTTGAGGTTTTTGTGTTGTTTTTGGGTAGAGCATCCAAAATCAGCACACAAAGGGAAACATTTATAGTCACTTTTCTTGAATTTACCTTTGGAAAGGTCATGGTAGGTCTTGGTAGTGATACATAGGTCTGTGATTGCCAACTTGCAATCGGACACAATTTTCTGCCATTTGACATCATTTGTAGTTTTATTTTGGAGTTCGTACATGTTTAGAATCTTTTCTCCTATAGGCTTGGGGAGACTTGTCAGAAAGTGCTACTTGGCTAATGCATATTCTTGCATTCCTATGTCATATAACTATTGCTCTGATAATGTAACGTAGTCGTTAAACTTGCGAGGTCACACAATTTCAATTTCATGAAGGCTATGAGCTTCATTTCTGAGTCCTTTGCTTCATTCGGGCAAAATTCAAATACTATTGCCTGAGCCATGGTTTCAAGAGTGTAGCAATCATCTTTGAATATTCCACCATTGTAACCATTAGGTCTTGTGGATGGAAATTGAGTCCACCAGTCATGGACTATCCCTTGGAAGTTGCGTGTAGTAAAGGTTATTGTCACTGCTGGGTCCCAGCCTTTGTGATCCATGATGTTCCTAAGCTTGTTTGTCCATTCCTCTAATTTTCTTCTCTTTGTGGCTCCATCCATTTTGTCTATGTTGAAGACAATTTTGTACGAGAGAGAAGTTAAGGTTAGCATGTGCTTATAGGGGTACCCTAGGATCATCTCTCATTTCTTTAATCGGGTCTTCGACCTTTGGTTCATGATCTTCAACATGGTACTGAGCTACTATTATATTTCCCTCAGAAGTGTTGTCTTATTGCGGCTCAGAGAATCTTATGGGGACATTTAAGGCACTTGTATCAAGTGGGACCAGCCTGGGAGTTAGTTTCTATTTTACTTCATCGTCATACATTTTTGAAATGCCGGGGGCTCTGTGGGGACACTCTACTGGTGACTTGGATGTTTTTCTCTCTTGCTTAGCCTTCTTTCTTTTGCCAATGCTTCGACTCTTCTTTGAATATCTACCATTCTTTCTTCTTGGGTTGCAGTGGCCATATTGATTTGGGGGTATAATGCAGAGACATTTTGGTAAATGGTATTGGCGGTTTTTTGGATTTCATGGAGTTTTTCAGTGGTTTGGGTGGCCATGTAGGTTATGGATCCATGTAAGGTCTGCAACTAGTTATGAGTTTCTTTGGCTTGTGACTCAAGATGGTTTACCTTTTTAGATATGTCGGTTATGACATGTTGTTGGTTCATCCACCTAGACTGCCAATTTAGCTGTTGGGTGGAAGGCTTCTGGGAGTTTGTCTTGCTTGCAAAGATGGGGTTGTAGAAGACAACTGGTTCAGGTTCTTTTTGGGTAAGGCGGATGAAGTCTCGGTACTTGAACCTAATCTTATATTCGACCATATTTTTGGTGGGGATCTTTCCGAGAAGTCAATTTTAGTTCTAAATTGGCAAGGGACTTGGCTTTTGTCTTCATTGGTAAATTCTATGGATACGCATTGTCTAGGTTGTGCTCTGATGAGCTGGTTTGCAGGTGTGTTGTCTTTAGGACATGGTGGCGGATGTAGGATTTTCGGATTAATTTCTCATAAACAAAGAAGATAAGCGTGGGGGTTTTAGATTGACTTGTGCATGCCACTTGGAAACTGCTTTAGGATATTTTAGGCTTGGAAATGTACTCAATTTATCCCTATGGTAGGGTGTCCCTTTAACCATGGTTTGGATTGATGGATAATCATTTACCCATTGATCTCTCTTGGAATATTTGGCCTATGAAATGGGGGCATCCATCCATAGTGTTTACATATCTGTAAATGGAACGACATCCAATGGTTACGTAAAACGATCTGGTTAGCATATCGATTCCAAGTACTTGTCTACATAGTACACATGATTTATCTAGGTGTTTATCTTCTAGGGCCATGGAGAATCTTGGTCTAATCCTACACAGACCATCTCGGTCAAAGGGTTACATGGAACTAGGTGATGACTGCATCTTCCCAAGAGGTGTGGCTAATACCTAACAAGGTTACTAAATACTCAACATTTAATCTATAATCAAAATGGGGATGTACAATGATGTTAAATTCAGACCAATGAACTAGTATGTAACCATTTTTTGTGCATTTTTATGTCTTTTAAAGAAAGAACTGAAAGAAAAAATGACAAATTCCATTTCCACTCACCGAGAGATGAGTCTTAGTCTACCTATTAGTTTACATGCAATGTAATTTAATGGGTGAAGACTTCTTCCGAAATAGAATCTCATGTATTGTACTCATGAAAGATCTAGCATGTGACAAGCTCACGGACTTAGGGCTTGAATGTCAAGCTCCTTCCTCGCACTATCTTTGTTCGTAAATGCCTCTATCCTTTGGGTGGGGGACCTAAGTCTATAGACGGATGAAGGGTTTTGATTTGATACAAATGTTGTCAAATGACGACAAATTGTGTCCGATTGTAGGTTGGTGAATATGGACTTATGTATCACTACCAAGACCTACCATGACCTTTCAAAGGTAAATTCAAGAAAAGTGACTGTAAATGTTTCCTTTTATGCACTAATTTTGGATGCTCTACCGAAAAACAACACAAAAATCTCAACCAGGGAAAAATAAAGGAATGTTCCTCAAAGTATACGAGACACTCCTTTCGGGGTCAGGAAAACACTACTTCGGAAAAGTTTCAAGAAAAGAAAGATCGACAAAGAGAAATACTTCTTATGCAAGAATTCTAGCTAGTTTACTAACAAATGCCACACCAAGTCTTCAAAAGTATGATTCTTCTACGAAGACCTGTCGACCAAGAAAAGCTGGGACTACATCCCATCTAACGTCGAAGTTGACTTTGAAAATGGTGACTACTATGAACTAAGGTCGGATGATGGTTATAGTTCGGATGACTCGGAGAAGAATGCAACTCTTGCATAAAAGGATTGTGGGAAAACCTCCCACGAGAAAAGAAATGCGTCCTACCATCGATAGTCCTAGATGAATGGTTGTTCAAAAGATAGTCATACACAACAAAAGACCCTCGACATGCCTACTCCATAGAAAGTAGCGCAGTCACAACACCATCAGAGTGTGGCTAGAACCTTATCATCATGCAAGGACTATACATCAAGGGTTTTTTCCATCTACCTAACACCGCAGCATATCCTCTTACCTTCATGGTAGATAGCGGTTGTTCTAAAAATGTCACACAAGCAAAGGTCCTCCCATCCCACTTTTGGCTAAAGTTTCCAATACCACTATACTGACTATGGAATCATGAACCGGGAAGAAAAATGTGAATATTATGCCCCAAATTCTCTTAGTATACTTTAACAACTATGCATACTGCATCACATTCTACAAGTATCGATGACATCATCATTGGCCAAGCATTCCTTAGCTCTCTCACAGAATACACTATTAAACCCAACAAGTGTATATCATTCCTTCATAAAGGATGCCTAAATGAGGTGCACCTAGAACCATTTAGCTCATGGTTATCCTTTAACCAAGAGCCACTAGATTCATCAACAGATATCCACGACATTGTGGAATTTTACAAGATGAGAGACAAGAATAAAGCTGAGAAAAAGGAAGCTATTTGGAAGTCCAAAATTACAGTCCAAGTTATCTAGGAAAATGATCACCTCGTCGTAGAAATAATCAAGAAGGATTGTTGCAATCTCAATCCACAACATTTTTGGCACAAGAACATGAGGACATATGAGATCAAGACAGAACTAGGAAAATATGCTTATGAAAAGCCAAGGCTAGTTCTAGAAAGAGATTTACCTAATATGATCCAGGAAATATCAAGCCTACTAGAAATGAATCGATAGAACCTACCAAATCTCCATATTCATGTCCAACATTCATGGTCAACAAGCACTCTGAGCAGAAGAGAGGCAGAAAGTGTATGGTCATCGATTACACAAAACTCAACAAGATAACAATTCCTTTCGTTATCCAATTCCACAAAAGGAAAAACTCCTTGAACGGATAATACAAAACCACATCTACTCAAAGTCTAAATGAAAAAGTGGTTTCTACCAACTCAGGACCAACCCTAATCATGTTGAAAAGAAAGCCTTTTCAACGCCCCAAGGCCACTACCGGTGGCTAGTTATGCCTTTGGCCTCAAAACTCCCAACTACTTCCAAGAATGGATGAAATTAGTTTTCATACCCCAACCACATGTGCTAAGTTTTGTCAAATCTTATCCTAACCAAATTATAGATAAAAGGAAGCTACAAAATTCTCGGGTAGTTTAAATTACATAGCTCCATTTCTCCAACATTTGGGAAAATACGGGCATCTGCTAATGAGCAGGATGAAAAGAAAGCACCAAAATGGAATGACAATCACACTATGGCAATCAAAGAGAAAGAAGATTTACCAACTGCTAGAACTCACCATTCCCAAGATAGGATAATTGGTTGTCCATACATGCATCCCTCGGACTCTTCTTGCTGCGGTGGGGTATTTTTAGAAATCCAACATGACTTAGAATCCATATTGCGTATTGCTAATGGTACATTCAGAGACTCAGAATGAAACTACCATATCACCAAGAAAGAAATCATTACTGTCGTGAAGTCACTCAAAGCATTCAAAGCTTACATGTACTTGATAAAGTTTGTAGTTCGTAGTGACTACAGAAATCTTGTGAGCTTCCTCAAAAACAAATTTTACCACTTAGCAACAAGAGGGAGGTTATGCAAATGGAAAAAAAATTGTTAGAATTCCAGTTTGATGTTGAATATGTAAAAGGTAAAGAAAATACTCTAGCAGATACACTGACAAGAGAATATGCTATCTTAAAAATGCTTTCTATCATATCACAGGTTACAAGAAATACAAGTTCTTCAAAGACACCTGTGAAATGGCATGAACTTCCAGGAGGGCCTCTATCCATGGTTATTGTAGGTATCCTGAAATGTTATTATGATCAGCTATGTGGTATGATATTTGGGAACAACGGACTGATGAGTATGTGAATATAGAATATAAATACCAGGCTGGAGAGAGTACAGATGGCTACCCTCCTTGCTTCCCCATCTGGAACAACACTACAAAGAACTACACATCACATGACCAGAGATGACATATCCAGAGTATTACCATATCCACTTGTTACTTAGATCACACCGAGTAAAATACATCAGATTCTACATGCCCACATATGGATCTCCATCACCATGGTATATGATATTGTTCCGCCAAAGCTCTGTGGATCAGTCTACGAGAACAAAAACCCATCAAAAATATATTATAGAGATATCTACAAAAGAATAATGTGCTTGGATAGAGCGATGCTTCGTAATCATCGAGACATTGGAAAAATTTCTAGGATATAAATCTCAGAACCAATGTTGTTTACTCAACACAGGAATGTGACATGATCCTATTTGTAGATATGCTTGACCACACAAGATGGGACCCATAAGATCTAAAATATCTCCAAAATGGATAGCTAAAGATACCATGCCACATGGAAGACCCTTGGTACTACAGTGGATTGCACCCAGATCGAGATAAATAATTGGGCGAGTTCACCCAAAATAGTTTCTTGTAGATCCCAGAAGATACATTGAAAATGACACACTATATAAGCGGGAATGTGGCGAGAACTAGACTATGAGCTTTGGCAAGTCTAGATGATAGATCATTACCTATTTTGAAATAATGTATACATCAATGATCCAGAAGAAATTGAGAGTGATTACGAGCGGATGCACATTATGGCCCGATCACGACCGTGGGATCCACCTGGCCACGATCGTTGGCACCACCAATAAGTCAACAACTAATCATTAAATTTATTACGGGGCAAGTCACAAATTCAATAAACCCACATGCCATGTAAGGGTAAGGAAAAATGTTGATACCTAATCCCGACGGTGTGACTAGAGGACAACGAGGCCCTAATGAGTGCACAACTCATAATGTTGCAGACACCCTGCCCACAAATCCGGGAAGGACTGTATTTTCTTACTTTGTGTGTATGTATGAATAAAATGTGATGTAGACACCCTTGGCTAAAAACCAAGAAGGACCAATCACATTGTACTTGCGAGAATATTATGACGTAGAAAGCCTTGGCTAAATGACAAGAAGGACCCGTCATAATCCTTCTTTATGTCATGTCATAGTCCACTTTATGTCAATAGAATATCATGACATAGACACTTCTTACTAAAAGTCGAAAGGACCCATCATAATTATACTTTATGTCATGTCGGGGTTGTTGGTCGTCAAATAGGTCTTTTCAAAGAGCAACAAATCGAGGGACAAGAAGTCCCTCCTCTTTAATGGGAGAGGTTCCCTTATTGAAACGAACCTATTTACAAATATACAAAACATGATTTTCCTAGTCGAACTTGGATACAACGAAAGTGTTTTCTATAAAGATCATCGATTCTGAAAAGGACCGAGGAATGAGAATACGAGAATGAGTAGAAAGGCAACATGCGAGAATTATAGATATGAGAATAATTCTTTTATGTATGCGAGATTACTGAGTGAATTGAAACAAGATCATTTGTATCAAATGATTAAGATGGAATTTAAAGACACAAAGTTACGTAAATAACATCGAGAACACAAAGTTTCTTAACATAAAATAGACAAATGATCTTCATGAATTTAAATGAAAAGCTAGGGGATAAAAGAGATCAGATAGACAAAGAATGGAAAGTCCTTCTGTATTGATTTCTTTATAATCTATTTACACTTTCAGAAAATAAGCCAAGTTCTTCCTCCCTTCAAAATGGCGAGGAGAGGCCATTATATAGCTTACAAATCAGTTACTCTTCGTAACCACTTCTTTTAACTAAAGATTAGTTAAGGATTGCCAATCGCAATACCTCAACTTATTACAAAGAATACGAAAAAGAATGGGAAGAAGAGAGAAGAATAAGGAGAAGAAGACAGGTGGTCAAGACTGAGAGGGACCCATTGACTTGCAGAATTGCTGCTGAATCTCTTCAACACCTCGCCTATGTCTCGCCACAAGGTGCGACGTGTTGGGCTGTAGGCGAGTCCAAAATCCGAGGCACTTCTCCATCTCTTTATCAAACTCGACATGAGAATGATAGTATTTATTTGCTTCTTGATGGCAGATTGAAGAGAGCAGATCTCCTTCATTTTTTTTGGAGATGGAGCTTTCCTTGAATAGATTATCTTTTACTACGAATTGAGATTTGATTTCTTGCGAGGAAAGGGCGCACAGAAGTTTCATCCTGAAGATGATAGTGTATATCTTTGAAAAGCCGAGACAACCAATGTCTTGAAAGCCTCGCCCTTCGCCCGAAATACTATTCTTCGATTCTCCCAAATCCTCCTCGGGACTTTGATCTTCCACTCCACCTGCTGTAGACCCGGGACTTTGGCAGATTGTCCTTTGCATCATCAAAAACCTTACTTGCCAATAAAATGTTCTCATCTGCTGTCCCATGAGTCGAAGGTCTACTATGCAATCTGCTCCGAGTTTGAGCTCTTTATCCATGATATTGATAGTGGAGAGACCTTGATTGCACGTTATTCACCTTTTCGTGGAGTTTGAAAGCTTCATCGATGAAGTTCAATCCAGCAACAAGCATGTCATCCACCATGGCTTCAATAGCTCTGCCATAGAGAGAAAACTTGTGCATATCTTTAATACTCTGCACTTCATCTTGGCTTAAAATTACAGGTGGTGGAAGAGTAGTCAATGGGGTAGGGTCCAAAACTTTGTCCTTAGACAAAAGAGATTTGATGAAACTCGTGAGAACTTGGGCTTGTTCCTCCGGTTGTTCAATAGTTTGCTGCCCTTTCTCTACCCTTCCAATGACTCTTGTGACTGTTTCCTGGAGGTTGTGGATTTCACCTTCAGGGGTAGACTCTCCCATAGGAATCCTCGAGAGTTCTAGGTCAGATGTCCTGTAAGTCTGCTCTCGATTTATCAAGATCAAAGAAAAACCTCATCGAGGCATGAATAAGAAGTAAAAATTTTACTTCTAGAAATCTTAATTGCTTTTATCATGAAAAGAGGAGAAGACAATCTTGAGCATCTGACACTATTCTGGAGGTGATTCTAGCTTTCTTAGCATGAGAAGAAGGGGTAGTGCCTAACAAGGTGCCACAACATCAAAATTTGGTCTGAGCCCGAGAAGAAGATTTCCTCTTCCTCTTTGTCAACAAAAGGTTGCACCCATGCAAAAGAGGAAGAGGAAGCAGCAGGAGGGGCAAGAGGACCAAGAGACAGAGAACTCATAGCACCCAAAGTCTGCACTGCTGTTGTCTCGAGTTGAGACATGAGTGGGGTGCTTGAGACAACCTGGTGTGGAAGAGTCAATAGCACTTGGAAGTTCGGTGCTCGAACCTCCTTATCGTATCTCGTTGGATTTTCAGGAGCATTTGTAGGAGCCGGCACCTCACTCTCCTCACTTTCACTGAGAACAATAATGTTCTCTGGTCCCATAGGCAATTCTTCCTACTTTTTCTGGAGATCTTCTTCCACAGGTTCTTTCTTAACTTCTTTGAGTTTCTTCTTATATACCTGGGTGGATGAAGGAGTAGAAGCTGCAGGTCCTTGTGTTGATGAGGCAGGAGGGGTTTGCATTGGTGTATCTGACCCTGGAATCGATGCTTCCATCCTTGGTGTTGAAACATCCTTGGAGGAGGATTCCCCTGAGTGCCTCCTTAGTTCTCTGACTTTTCTATCAAACCGGATCTTAGTCGACGACTAAGACCGGAGCCGAGATCTCGGCCAAATCATCTTTCTCTTTTTTAAACCAATCCAAGTCCTCCAAAGGAGTGTGCTTAACCACATTATCATACTCATAGGAGTATAGATCGAGTCGTCATCCTTTAGCCCTTCGGGGAACTTGATATAAGCCGAGTTCTTCGATCAATTACAAGGAGAACTGCCATAGTGCCTCCTCGGCCTCAAAATCATCAAGACAATCAGCCCAATAGTCTTACGTATCGGCTCTATGATGATAGACTATCTTGATGTTACGCTCTTCAATGAACTTCTTCAAGTCGAAGCAAGTTCTTGGCTTGAAGAAATGAACAGTGATGGGAACCAGAGTTCTTTCTACATTCTGTGCATCCAGGGCTGTTTTACAAGTGTAATTTCCCAAAGAGATGGGAAAGTGTAAACCAGTGATCTTCTTATCCCCTGCAGGTTACGTGTAATTTTCTAACTACTGCATACTTCTATCAAGGCCATCTTATCATTGCGAGAACATGGGAAGCCTCGGGAGTGCCCTCATAGCAGCAAGCTTTGATATAGGAGAATTTTCTGAATTGGATGAAAAAGGCACCGTAGTGTGATATCGAGTTCATGGCTTCATCGAGAAAATCTTCCGCGGTGTCCCCTTCAAGCGGCGACCACGTACATACGGGATCATCCTTGTGGGCATCGATGTAAGAGAATCCATACCATTGTCTTGACGCCGCCGTGAGTGTACATCAAGTATGAAGTCATGTAGAATTTCTTCATTCTTTCGCACATTGGACAAATTTGCTCTGTTAGGTTCATCCGATGATTTCTACCCAATTGATATTTTGAGTTCCTTCGCACACCATGTTGATGAGCGGGCACATCCAGAAATGGAACTCATTGGTGGAGGGTAAGCCCATAACCCGAGCTAGCAAGATTATGAAATCTGACAATTCTTCATTGAAATCTACTCGGATAAGGGTTTTGGATAGGCAAGATGCTCCCTTCTTAGGGTTCTTTAGCCAGGACTTCGCCACCCGCGCCTTGTATTTGTCACTGTCTTGATTGAACAGGGCCTGTGCTTGATTACGGAAACAACTATGGCACTATCCATTTACTGGGAGCCTCGGTGCAATGCTAATGGTGGCGGTGTCAATTTGGCGATGAGTTCTCCGTGTATGTTGGTTAATTCGCTCGAATCGGGGGTCGAAGTGAGCTCCGCATGAAAGCTTTGTATCGGCACATTGTACTGAGATTGGGAAACCTCCAGTAAAGCCAAACCGCTGTCATGAATCATCTGCGCCATTGGTGTAGGGTTTGCATCTGTCATCCTCGCCCAAAAATCACCGAAATCAAGATGACGAGCTTCACTGTCCCCAATATCAGGAACGGCAGACTCTAGGGGTGAGATTTGCTCCTGCCCTTGGAATTTGGTCTTCATGTTGATAACAATTGAGAGAGTAGAGTTGCAATCTAGACTCGGGAAGGAATTGCAGTAGGAAATGGATACGCACGCAGAAATTAGATTACAAGGGTTCGAGCAAAAGATAGCATGGAAGAAGTGTGAAAAATGCATAGGGGGTTTGCCCGTTATATAGCCGTTTTGGAGAGAGAAAGGTAATAAATGCGCATTAAATTCATATCTACCAATTTGAAAAGCAACATATTCGGGTAGAGCGGGAAAAACTAAGCACGAATGGCAATTGGTTCATTTGGGACATGTGAGATGCGAATGTGCGAAACACGTGGCTCGAGCGATTTAGGCGAAGCAGGAAAAGACGCACAAATGCCTTTTGGGACACGTGGGACAAAAGTGTGCGAATCACGCGACTCGGCGGTTCGGGTGAAAATGTGACAAAGGGTCCAGAAAGAGTTTGGGACATTTGGGACATGAAAGCGCGAAATCTGTTGGTTGGGCGATTCGACCAGAAAATGTAACAACTTGCTCAAGTTGGACTTGGGACATTTGGAACAAAAAGTTCCGAGTACGCGGTTCGGGTGTTCGGTAGAAAATGGAACAACTTGCCGGTTGAAGTTGGGACATTTGGGACAAAAAGTTCCGACGGACTCGAAAAAGACAATCTTCGGAAATCGGCCGATCGGGAACAGAGGGCCCGTTTGAACTTGGGACACGCGGGACAAAAATGTCCGACCTGGCCCAAAAACACACAAAATGACCCGAGAACGCAGATTTTTCACAATTTCTCGACTTTTCACACTACCAAATTTGATTTAAAAGACACTTAAAACTCAAAATTTTAAAATTTTACTTTCATAAGAACAGGGGATTTTGAGTGGACAACGAGGGTCTACTTTGTGTCAAAATCCACTCATGGATTTTTGACTTATCTTACTGAGTCATTGGTGACCCTCGACTGGGAGCCACTTCCACTTCCTATATAAGGGCACTTCACCCTCCATTTTGGGGGAGGAACTAAAGAGTTCAAGAAGCCTTAGGAGGAGGTGTGCAAGAATATTGGTCGTGTGAGGAATATTGTAATAGTTTAGTTTGAAGTTAATAGAAGCCTAGTGAAAGGCCCCTCTACGAGGTTTACTCCATGTTTGTTTGCCTTATGTCTATTAGTTATCCACTTATGCTCTCTGCTTGTGGGTTAGTCCGATCTGTAGATCGAGAAATAGTTATCTTTGACGAGATTTCCTGCATTGATTCCTAAGTCCCTAGGACTTTCCTACCTTAGTTGTCTGTGTTGCTCCTTGCAGACGAGAACTATCTTGCGTCAAACCCTAAGCTGTTAGTTCAAAATCCATATTCAAACTAAGCAACGTAGAGATATCGATTCTAATTTGTACAAAAATATATAGTTCCTCTATCTGTGAAAGGCTCTAATACCGGTGGATTTAGGGTTTGAATGCGGGATGGTTCTAGTCTGCAAGGAGTAACAGAGATAATCGAGATAGGGAAGTCCTAGGGACTTAGGATTTAACACGGGGCAAGTTTGTCAAAGATAACCATTTCGATCTACAAGATTAGGACTAACTTTGAAAGCGAGAGCATATATGACTAACTAATAGACATAAGGAAAACAAACATGGAGTAAACCTCATAGAGGGGCCTTTCAATAGGCTTTGTTAACTTCAAACTAAGCTATTACAATATCCCTCATAGGACCAATATTCTTTCACACCTACTAAGGCTTCTTGAACTCTTTGGTTCCTCCTCCCAAAATGGAGGTGAAGTTCCCTTATATAGGAAGTGGAAGTGGTTCCCGGAGCAGAAGGTCACCAATGACCTGTAAGACAAGTCAACAATCCATGAGTGGATTTTGACACAAAGTAGAATTTGACATGACATAAAGTAGAATTATGACGGGTATTTTCTAAATTTTAGTCGAGGTATCGCATCATTATATTCTATTGACATAAAGTGGACTATGACATGACATAAAGCAGGATTATGACTGTTCCTTCTTATCATTTAGCCAAGGGTATGCGCATCTTAATATTCTCGAAAGTGATATGATGGGTCCTTCTTGGTTTCTAGCCAAGGGTTTCTACATCACCTTTTATTCACACATACACATAAAGTTAGAAAAGATGGGTCCTTCTTGGATTTGTGGGCAAAGGGTATCTGTGTCATAAAAAGTACTAAGATGTCTACAACATTATAAGTTTTGCACTCATTAGGGCCCGTTGTCCTTGACCATCTTTGTCGGGATAAGGTCTCAATAGTTTTCCTTACCCTTACACCACCCGTGGGTCTATACGATCCATGAATCACCTGCATGATGAATGTAATGATGAGTTGCTTGACTTATTGGTGGTGCGATGATCGGGGGACCTGGTGGATCGATCGTGATCGGGGCCATAATGTGCGTCAGCTTGTAATCTTTGTCAATTTCTTACGGATCGTTGATGTAGACACTATTCCAAAACAAGTAATAATCTCTCATCCAGGCTGTCGAGAGATCGTAGTGTAGTTCTACCACATTCACGCCATATCTTGTGTCATTTTCAATGTATCTGTGGGGATCTGCAAGAAAGCTGTTATGGGTGAAGCGCCCAATTATTTATCTAGATGCTGGGGGTACAATCCTTTGTAGTACAAGGGTCTTCCATGTGGCTTGGTATCTTTAGCTATCCATTTTGGAGATATTTCAGATCTTCGGGTCCCATCACGGTGTGGTCAAGCATATCTGCATGAACACGATCATGTCACATTCCTGTGTTGAGTAGACAACATTGGTTTTGAGATTTATATCCTAGAAATTTTACCAATGTCCGATGATTGCGATTCTTATTTTGTCCAAGCACATTGTTCTTTTGTAGATATCTCTATAATATCTTTTTCTTTGGGTTTCTTTCACATTACGTGAGACTAATCCATAGAGTTGGTGTAACAATATCATATACCATGGTGATGGAGATCCATATGTGGGCATGTAGAATCGATGTATTTTACTCGGTGTGATCCAAGTAGCCAATGGATATGGCGCAATACTATGGATATGTCATCTCTGGTCATGTAATGGCAATACTATGGAGTTGTCGAGTTGGATTTATAATAATACCCTACCCTAGTAAGAGTCGAGGCATTAGTATGGACAACCAATCATCATGTCTTGGGAATGGTGAGTTACGATAGTTGTTGGCACATCTTATTTATCTCTTGGACTACCACAGTGTGTTTTTCGGTCCATTACGGTGCTTTCTTTTTAGTCCATCTGTTAGGAGATGCATGTATTTTCCCAAATGTTGGAGAAATGGGGCTATGTAATATAAATTGCCCAGGAATTTATGTAACTATTTTTTATCGTAATTTGATTAGGATAAGAGTTGAAAAAACTTAGCACATGTGGTTGGGGTTTGATTGTTCCTGACTTAATTTGCATCCCAAGAAATTCAATTTCTGTCTTAAATTTTTTCCATTTTTTATTTTGACATATCTATTCCATTTTCTTTGACCAAATCATGGAACACTTGCAAGTGCTCTGCATGTTCTTCTATTGACTTGCTGAAGACCAATATGTCATTAATGTAGACAAATATGAACTCGTAGAAAGGTCTAAAAATTGAGTCCATCCATTTGTGGAAGTAGCTTGGGGGTTTTGAGGCCAAAAGGCATAACTACCCACCTGGTTGTGGCCTTGGGGCTTTGAAAAGGTCATCTTTTCAACACGATCAAGGTTAGTCTTGAGTGGTAGAAACCACTTTTGTAGTCAAACTTTGAGTAGACATGGATGTGTGGTATCCATTTAAGGAGTTTTTCCTTGTGTGGAATTGGATAATGGAAAGGAACCGTTATCTTGTTGAGTGTTGTGTAGTCGATGACCATACACTTTTGCCTCTCTTCTACTCGAGTCTTGTTGAACATGAATGTTGGACATGAATATGGAGATAGGAAGGTTCTATCAAATTAATTTCTAGTAGGTTTGCTATTTCTGGATCATGTCGGGAAATCTCTTTCTAGAACCAGCCTTACCTTTTCATAAGCATTTTTTCTGGTTCTATCTTGATCTCATATGTCCTCATGTTCTTGTGCCAAAATTGTTGTGGATTGAGATTGCAACAATCCTTCTTGATTATTTCTATGACGGGGTGATAATTTTCTTGGATAACCTAGACTAAAATTTTGGACTTCGAAATAGTTCCTTTTCTCAACTTTATTCTTGTCTCTTATCTTGTAAAATTCCACAATGTCGTGGATATCTATTGATGAATCTAGTTATTGTTGGTTAAAGGATAACCACAAGCTAAATGATTCTAGCGAACCTCATTTAGGCATCCTTTATGAAGGAATGATATACACTTGTTGGGTTTAACAATGTATTCTATGAGAGAGATAAGGAATGCTTGGCCAATGATGATGTCATCGGTGAGTCCCAGGATCTTTGGTAGAATGTGATGCGATATGCATAGTTGTTGAAGTAGATTAGAACATTTGGGGCATAATATTCACACTTTACTTCCTAGTTCATGAGTCAAACACCTACTTTAGCTCAAGAGTATGATTGGTGTTTCCCATGCAATGAACCTCACAACCAGTCTATGTGCTTCAATGGTGCTTTAAACAAAAATTTTATGGTGACAACAATTAGCATAGAGAGTGAGGTGAGTCAAGAAACAAACCAACAACAAGGAACATCTCAAGTAAAATACAAATCCAAATGAGACTACACTTGTGAGCTGGGGATGAAGATTTTTGTGGTATGAATCAAAAATTTCTCGGAATGTAGTATTTAACACACGATCAAAGAAGAGGAATATTGGTGAAGGGAAATCATTAGCTCTTGGTGATCCACAACCTTTCATAACTCCACAAAGTGTTGGCAAGCAAAATGCGGTTCGAAATGTGCAAGGACAACCCAAGCCACCTTCTAGACCAGCTCAAATGCCAAGCTGTTGCAGCCCATGTACAAGAAAAGAGTGTGTAGGCTAATGGGCAGCAAAGAGATAGTTCATCCTCATTTAACATCATTAAACAAATGAAGAAGACAAATGTGAATATATCTATGTGGGAATCACCATTCATCCCAGTCCAAAGGGATCTACTACAAGCTGCCATGAAAAATTGGTCAATTTCAAATCAGCAAGCTCATATGCAAGAGAAGGTACTCACAAATGTTGCTCGGCTGAGGGGAAGCTTGGAGGACAACAAGGTAAATTTTGAAGCCCTCTCTATTCTATGTTTCATTGATCATTTGGGATAAACTAGTACAAAATTGTATGATTGATTCTAGGGCAAGTAGTTACTGATGCCCAAGTAAATAGCTGATTATTTGGGCCTCTAATATGAAGTTGTATCAAAGGGTAGTGCAATTTTATGGGACAATAGTAATAACGGGGTAATTAAATATTTGAGCCTCACTTTGCATGCATGCCCCAATGTCACTGTTTTACAAGATGTGTCAGTGATAGATTTACCACCACTTTTTGCCCTATGTTTGTCAAGGGATTTCATAGCTAGAATTGGAGGCTATTTATCTACTGATTGGTCACACAAGTTGTTTCGGACCAGGTATGGGACTAAGGCCACAATCAGGTCCGAACCTATTGCAAACTTTCACATTGAGCCTCATACTCCAAGCCCAATCAATGCCAACTATTTAGCATTTGATGAAGAGGATTATCTAGGCACTAGATGAAGCTGACACCAAAGTTGGAAGCATCCCAGATTTGACTCTTGATGAATGGGAAAGTAAGGCACATACTTTTGATCCATACAAGGAAATAGAGGAATTTGAACTAGGAGTTTATTGCATGCATGAAGACAATCAGCCTATTCCTAGCATCACCAAGCCAAACCATAAAGATGACAATGAAGTATGATAATTGTTCTTTGATGGATCAAGAAGTAGATAAGGTACATGGGGGAGCTATGCTTGTTTCACCTCAAGGCATTAAGTATTATTCAACTTTTAGATTTTAGTTTGCATATTCTAACAACATTGCTGAATATGAAGCTTTGATACAAGGATTACATTGGTCAAGAAAGAGAGGTATCAAAAACTTACAAGTCTTTGGTGATAGTGAGCTAATTGTTAATCAAGTTAAAGGACAACATGCTGCCAAAAATGACATGCTCAAGTGTTATAAGAATATGGTGTGGGACCTCATTGAGGATTTTTAAGGCTTTGGCATCAACCCAATCCCTAGGAAAGAAAACCAAGCTGGCTTTGATAGGCTTGCGGTAGTTGGAGCGAGCCTTTGATGTTGTGGAGAGTATCAAGGAACATAAAGTAAAACTCAACATTCATGTGATTGTAAGGCCATCGTACCAAACAATAATGTAAGTTGGCAAGTGTTTGAAAGTGACTAACAAATAATTAATTTCTTGCAAGAAGAAGCTCGGTTCTTAGCTAAAAATCAAGAAAATTTAGAACAACAATACGGTGATCAAGTGGTATAGTTGAGAACCAACAAACTGCCAAAAGTACTTGTCACTTTGGAGTCCATATTTAATCCTAATGATCAATTTAGGAAGGAGAAAACAAACATCCAAGTCAAGGGAGAAGATTCAGTGCCCATCTCGGTGGGAGAAGGCAAGTCACTTCAAACTGGTAAAGTGACGACCAAGAAAGAAAGGTATAAGTTCATGCAACTTTGCCAAGAGTTCCTGGATATATTTTCTTGGAGTTATGAAGACTTGAGAGGTTTCAATCCCAAGCTAGCTCAACACACAATTTAATTTGATCCAAGTGCTAAACCCATCAGGAAAAAACAAAGACCGGTCAATCCACACATGGAGCCTCTCATGAAGAAGGAATTGAATAAGTTAATAGAGGCAAGTATCATATTTCCCATCAAGCATTCAAGATGGGTTGAAAACTTGGTTCTAGTTAGAAAGAAGAGTGGAGAAATTAGATTGTGTGTAGAATTTAGAGATTTGAATAGAGCATCCCTCAAGGATCATTACCCACTTCCTTCTATGGAGCAAATTTTGCAAGTTGTTGCTGGCTCTGAGAGGTTTTCATTGCTAGATGGTTATTCAGGGTATAATCAGATCATGGTAAAGGAGGATGATCAGTTCAAAATAGCCTTCACCACCAAATGGGGAACCTATGCATATAGGAAAATGCCATTTGTCTTTGTCTAACACTTGGAGCTACCTTCCAAAGGGAAATGTATATGGCATTCAAGGGATTGATCAACAAAATAGTGCTTTGATATACCTAGATGATATTACTGTATTTTCTAAAAGTGTAGCAGAAGATTTAGAAGATTTGGGGTATCCTTGAATCCCAAAAAATGTATTTTCCTAGCTCATGAAGGAAAGCTCCTAGGCCATGTTGTTTCCAAAGAGGGATTAGCGATCGATCGGGAGAGGATTGAAGCAATAAAAGCACTTTGCCATTACCAAGTCACAAGAATGCCCTTCAAAGTTTCTTGGGAAGAATAAATTTTGTTTGAAGGTTTGTTCCAGACTTTGCATCTCTTGTCAAGCCAATAACTATGATGTTGAAGAAAAGTATGGATTTCAAATGGAAAGCTGAAGGTAAGGCAAGTTTTGAGGCAATCAAAGAGGCTATCTCACAAGCTCAACTCTCATTAACCCAAATTTCTCTAAGGATTTTATCCTTTATGCATTTGGTGGTGATGACACAATTTCTAAAATTTTAGTACAAAAGAACAAAGAAAATGCAGAGAAACCAATTGCCTTCTTTAGCCAAAGCTTGGAGGACTATGATGTGAGGTATTCCTTCATTAAGAAGCATGTTCTTGCGGTGATTAGGAGCTTGAAGAAATTTAAGCATCTAGTTTCAAACAACAAGCTTCAACTCTGGTTTCTCATGTGGGAGTTAAGGACTTCCTCCTCAACAAAGACCTAAATGCAAAACGTGCAAGGTGGATTATTCGTGTCATGGAGTATGACATTGAGATCAAAGTCACCAAGATGGTCAAAGAAAAGGGATTGTGTGAGTAGCTGGTATTGAGAAAATCAATGGAAGTAAGTCATGGGAAGAAGGTTGTTTTGGATTTGCAAGACAACCAAGAACAAAGAGGTGTTCAGAGAAGAGAATGGTGGTATGCTCACTCCTTGCTAGACCCAAGACATAATGCACTTCTTACAAATAGGCCTATGCCCTCCGAGAGATGAACAAACCAAGAGAAGACACTTTAGATTGCAGGATATTCCATATGCACTTTTTGATGGTGTCTTGTTCAAAAAGGATATCAATGGAGTGCTATTGAGATGCATTAGGATAAATCAAATTAAGAGAATGTTAGAAGAGTTCCATGGTGGATCAGTTGGGGTCATTTTGATTCAAGAGTGACACCCTCAAGATTATGAAATTTGGCTATTATTGGCCCAAGATGTTTAGTGATTGTTATGCATGAATCAAGAGGTGCAAAAATTGTGCATTCTTCACAGGTAAGGAAAGATTAGTATCCCTTCCATTGCACCCAATTTTAGTTGACCAACCATTCATGAAATGGGGTTTGGACTTCATTGGAGTCATTAACCCAAACTCAAGCCAAGGACACAAGTGGATTCTAAAAGATGTGACTACTTCACCAAATGGTGAGGTGGTGACAATCAAAGAGGTAAATGAATCTAGCATTCTAGACTTCTATGAGGGGATAGTAACTAGATTTGGTATACCTGCCACTATAATATTAGATCGCATTGGCATTCATAGGATCAAAGGTAATTGAATGGGCTATTAATAATGGGATCTATTTGAGCACTTCATCAAATTATTACCCTCAAGGTAATGGCCAAGATGAGTCTACCAACAAGAACCTATTAAATATCATCAAGAGGACTCTTGATGAAAATTAGAGGACTTGGCACACTAAACTTAAATCAGCCTTATGGGCTGATAGGATAACTCCCAAGAGATCCATCGGTAACTCTCCATTTAGACTTGTTTATGGAGGAGAGGTAATCTTTCATATGTCACTTGAGTTGCCAACATTGAAACTCATAAATCAGTTGGAATTGTTGGAGTTTGAACCTAGAGGTTAGATATGCAAAATTGATGGAACTCCAAGAAATTAGAGAGCATGCAGCCCAAACAATGGAGAAGGACCAAGCCTTGATCAAGAGAACCTTTGATAGGAAAGCTAAGGCTAGAACCTTCCAAGTTGGAGATTTAGTGTTGAAATGGGATTCAAACTGAGCAAAGCCAGGAAGGCATTCAAAGTTTGATGCCATTTGGAGTGGCCCATACATGGTCATAAAATGTAAGAACAACAATGCCTTCTAATTGTCTACATTGGATGGTGAAGAACTGTAGATTCCAGTTAATGGAATCCATATAAAACATTGCTACTAGAAGGGAAACTCCTCACCTTGTACATATTAGCTTAGATTTTCATTCCTCCAAGTGCTTGTGCACATTGTTTTGTTGTAGCTTAGTTTTACATTTCCCTAAGTGCTTTGGCACAAGATTTGTTGTCCCAAGGATGCATCTTTGTAGGCCATGTTCTAGATCAAGTAATGTTCTACTCTCACAATCTTCTTTCTAGAAATTTTCTAATGAGTTGAGAGTACCAAGCAGTTAAGTTGATGACTCCATGCCTAATGGATTACTTCAGGTAGCTGGTCACTTCATCCAATGGCAGATGACCCCTCTGAGTCACCAAAATTGTTATCCAAAATAAGCCCCTTGCTTATTTTTGGCTAACTTCTTTTATTCCTTCCTTCCTTGTGCCTCGGTAGAATTTTTCCACTTTTGGGCACAAAATTATCTGAAAATGGCTTCATCAGATAGATAATTTTCTCACCTTTCCAGAAAGGTAAAGTTTTCCTTCTAACTCCTTGTATTTTGCAAGTTATGGCTCAGCAGAGTTTTTGAGGGAAATTTTCCCTAGGAAGGTCCGCAACCAATAGGAATGTGCCACGTGGCGGTGGAATGGTAGACCAGTGGAGGTAAGTTGAAAAATTTGCCAAGGAAGTGGTGGGGGCGCAAAGGAAATTTTTTTCCCATGGGCCCATGGAGAAAGAAATGGCTTGAGGCCCACACGAATGAGGAGGTGCCATGTGGCGGCGGAGGTCGGACCGGTGGAGGTAAGTTAAGAAAATTTTCAAAAATGGCGCAATGAAAATTTTGGCCCAGGACCCCACGTGAATGAGAGTGTGACACGTGTCCATGAGGTTGGTAGGAGTTAGAGCGGTGGAGCAAATTTTGGATTTTTCCAAAATAGTAAAATGGCGCAAAGGAAAGAATTGGCCTGCAGGCCCGCTGAGGAGGAAATGGAAGTTTTGTTTTAAACCCTGCATACTAATAAGAAGATGCCACGTGTCCTATTCGCGGCAGAGGTCAGGGGCATGGGGAGAATTTGGAAATTTCACCAAAGTGGTCGGTAGTGCAAAGGAAAAATTTGGAGCGTGTGCCCGCAGCTAATTGGATGGAGACACGTGTCCCGGAGCGGTGGGGCACGGAGGAATTTTTGGATTTTTTCAAAAATTCAAAAAAGCGTAACATGGCTATTTGAACCGTGGACCAATGGGAGGTGCCATGTGGAAATGGATTGGCGGGGCATGGAGATTTTGGGAATTTTTCCCAAATTCAAAAAAGGGGAAATTTTTTACGTTTTGGCCCGTCGACTCAATTTTTGCCCCAATTTTGCCCTAAATCTTGAGAGGGGCATATCTTTCGATCCAGAGCTCATTTTTTCTCAATTTTGGTGTCATTGGAAAGATATTGAAGTCTTCTACATGATGGAATCTTGAATTTTATTTTTTGGTGGAGTTGAGTGAGAGAAAAATGAGAAAATGCCTCTGGCATGGGGAAAAGAGCAGAATCGACATTTAACCACCATTTTTAATGCAGTATGGTTTCCATTCTTCTCCAGCATGGTTGAAAATCTTGGGGAATGAAATTTTAAGGGTACCCATTCTATTTTGATGGTTTTTTTCAATGGTTGAATCATTCATTTCATTTTTCTCACATTTCTCCTTCTGAACTCATGTTTTCATTGTTAAAAGCGATTTGGCTCATTTGTAAAAAGTTGGACATTTTTATGATCTGCGGGCTCCCTCATTCACCCTGGCAAGTGGAATTTTTGAATATCGAGACCTTTTAGGACTGTAACATGTTTTCTACCTCCTCTTACATTGTAATGCTTGCATTTAAAATGGAAATGACAACTGCAAGACTCTGTGAATGAGTTTTCAATCCTTTCTTGTGTTGTTTGCTTCATTACGATCCTTCATTACATTTTAGCAATTTGTGCATGATTTGTGTTGCATTTTTATCATCGTGTCAATCAGAGAAATAAATGTTCACCACTCCTTTGGTGTATCACCTTGTTAGTTTACTTTCATCTTCTTTTCTCTCCTTTATCCTTGTCTCCTTAGCAGAATCGAGTAGGATTTTGAATTAAACCTCTACAAATTTCATGCATACATATGATCGGAGGAGTTGAGGAACCACCTTTAACTGGAGATTTTATTCCCATTTTTGCAAGTCCCACACTTGGGGAAAAGATTCCATGTTGTGCAATCACCTTTGGATGCCCATTATCAAACTAGAAATCTAAGAAAACATTCAGGGGGTGTTGCTGATTTGCGTAACAACTACTTCAGAAAAGGTTCAAGAAAAGAAAGATCGACAAAGAGAAATGCTTCTTATGCAAGAAGCCTAGCCACTTTGATAACAAATGTTCCACCAAGTCTTCAAAAGTATGGTTCTTCTATGAAGATCCTGTTAACCAAGAAAAGCGGGACTACATCCCATATGACGTCGAAGTTGACTTTGAAAATGGTGACTACTATGAACTAAGGTCAGATGATGGTTATAGTTCAGATGACTCTGGAGAAGAATGTAACTCCTGCTGCATAAAAGGATTGTGGGAACACCTCCCACCAGAAAAGCAACGTGTCCTACCATCAACAGTCCCATATGAATGGTTGTTCAAAAGACAGTCATACACAGCAGAAGAGCTCCGACATGCCTACTCCATAGAAAGTAGCGAGCCAAAACACCATCTAAAGAGATAGCCAAAACCTTGTCATCATGCAAGGACTATACATCAAGGGTTTTGTCCATCTACCCAACACCGTAGCATATCCTTTTACCTTCATGGTAGATAGCGGTTGTTCTAAAAATTTTGCATAAGCAAAGGTTCTCCCATCCCACTTTTGGCTAAAGTTGCCAAAACCACTATACAACTATGGAATCATGAACCAAGAAGCAAAATGTGAATAGTATGGCCCAAATGTTCTAGTCTACTTCAACAAATATGCATACCGCATCACATTCTACCAGTATCTAGGACTCACTGATGACATCATCATTGGCTAAGCATTCCTTAGCTCTCTCATAGAATACACTGTTCAACCCAACAAGTGTATATCATTCCTTCATAAAGGATGCCTAAATGAGGACCACCTAGAACCGTTTAGATTATGGTTATGCTTTAACCATTAGATTCATTAACAGATATCCATGAAACTTTGGAATTTTACAAGATAAGAGACAAGAATAAAGTGAGAAAAAGGAACTATTACGGAAGTCCAAAATTACTGATCCGGGTTATCTAAGAAAATGATCACCCTATCGTAGAAATAATCAAGATGGATTGTTGCAAACTCAATCCACAACAATTTTAGTACAAGAACATGAGGACATAGGAGATCAAGACAGAACTGAAAAAATATGATTATGAAAAGCCAAGGCTAGTTCAAGAAAGAGATTTACCGACATGATCCGGGAAATATCAAGCCTACGAGAAATGAATATGATAGAACCTGCCCAATCTCCATATTCATGTCTACCATTCGTGGTCAACAAGCACTCTGAGCAGAAGAGAGGTAGAAAGTGTATGGTCATCGACTATACAACACTCAACAAGATAATGGTTCCTTTCCTTTATCCAATTCCACACAAGGACAAACTCCTTGAACGGATACCACACAACCATGTCTACTCAAAGTTTGAATGCAAAAGTGGTTTCTACCAGCTCAAGACCAACCCTGATCATGTTGAAAAGATAGCCTTTTCAACGCCCCAAGGCCACTACTCGTGGCTAGTTATGCCTTCGGCCTCAGAAAATCCCCCGACTACTTCCAGGAATGGATGGCCTCATTTTTTAGACCTTTCTACGAGTTCATAGTTTTATACATTGATGACATCTTGGTCTTCAACAAATCAATAGAATAACATACATAACACTTGCAAGTGTTCCATGATTTGGTCAAATAAAATGGAATAGTTACATAGGAATAAAAATGGAAACATTTAAGAAAGAAATTGAATTCCTTGGGATGAAAATTAAGTCTGGAACAATCAAGCCTCAACCACATGTGCTGAGTTTTGTCAACTCTTATCCTGACCAAATTACAAATAAAAGGCAGCTATAGAAATTCCTGGGCAATTTAAATTACATAACTCCATTTCTCCAACATTTGGGAAAATATAGGCATCTCTTAATAGAAAGGTTGAAAAATAAAGCACCAAAATGGACTGACAAGCACACTGTGGTAGTCCAAGAGATAAAGAAGATGTGCCAACAATTGCTAGAACTCACCATTCCCAAGATAGGACAATTGGTTGTCCATACTGATGCCTCAGAATCTTACTGGGGCGGTGTATTATTAAAAATCCAACCCGATAGCTCAGAATCCATAGTGTGTTATGCAAATGGTACATTCATAGACTCGAAGCGAAACTACCACAACACCGAGAAAGAAATACCGCCATCCTGAAGTCACTCAAAGCATTCAAAGCTTATCTGTACCCGATAAAGTTTGTAGTTTGCAATGACTACAAAAATCTTGTAGGCTTCCTCAAAAATAAATTTTACCACTTAACAAAGCAAGAGGGAGGTTATACAGATGGTAGCAAATTTTTTTAGAATTCCAGTTTGATGTTGAATATGTAAAAGGTGAAGAAAATACTCTAGGAGATGCACTAACAAGAGAATATGCTATCTTAAAAATTCTTTCTATCATATCGCAGGTTATAGGAAATACAAGTTCTTCACAAACACCTATGAAATGGCATGAACTTCCTGGAGGGCCTCTATCCATGGTTCTTGTAGGTATCCTGAAATGTTATTATGATCAGCTATGTGGTCCGATATTTGGGAACAACCCAGATGAGTATGTAAATGCGAGAATATAACTATCGGGATGGAGAGAGTACATATGGTTACCATCGTTTCTTCTAGCTGCAACAACACTACAAATAACTACACATCACACTGTTAGAGATGACATATCCAGTATTGCCATATCCACTGGCTACTTGGATCACACTAAGTAAAATACACCGGATTCTACATGCCCACATATGGATTTCCATGACCATGGTATATGATATTGTTCCACCATCTCTCGTGGATCGGTCTACGTAACGAGCAGTGAACCCAATAAAAAGATATTATAGAGATATATACAAAAGAACAATGTGCTTAGATAGAATAGTAACTATAATTATCGGACATTGGCAGATTTTCAGGATATAAATCTCGGAACCAATGTTGTTTACTCAACACGGGAATGTGACATGATCCTGTTTACATGAGATATGCTTGACCACTTTGTTCGAACATAATGATTAAGTGGTTTGGCCAACCCTTAATGTATATGGGTCCATCACTAATATATAAGTTAATATTTAATAATATGAAATATTTATATTTCTATTATTAAATATGCTAACCTAGGTATATACTTTAAGTTAAATATTTAATATCATGAAATGATTATATTTCTAATATTAAATATTATAAACCTAAGTTTATGTGTCAACCATTTTACGTTGAAAAGGTGGGTGGAAATATACCCAATCACCTTATATAATAAAGACTTTAGGTCCTCATTTGATATATTCGGAAATATATCAAAGGTGTGCAAATCAAGTGATTTGGTTTTACCCTTAGTAAATAGGGTTTCAAAGGAGGAGGTAATCTTACTAGATGTAAAATAAGTTCTCTAAAGTAAAATGTTATTTTTAAAGTGGTTTTTACCCTATTGGGGTTTTCCACTATTAATATTGTGTCACCCGTGTTATTTATTTCATGTAAGTATTTCTTTATTTACTTATGTTATGATGTAATATTTGTTTAAATATTTTTATAACATTATGTAATATGTAAGTTGATTAAATTCATATTTATTAGAATCCTTAAATTCTAACATGGTAACAGAGCGAGGTAAATTAAATAAATTAAGATCAAATGTTTTTGTATTTTATTTCTTTAATTTGTCCCAAAAGGGTATTTAAAAGTATCTGGTCCCCTTCTTTTTTTTCTAATTTATTTTGGCATTACATTTGTGCAATTAAACTCTCGGTAAAATTTTTAGGTTTTTTAATTTTAAATCCCTAATTTTTTTGGGGGGAGATGTAATATGATATGATTCTTAATTTCATTTACATTTTGTAAATTATATGAAATTAATATTTGTTTGGAGATTGATGTGTGCACAGGTGAAAGGGGCTTCAAATATTTACTTGCGTGAAAATCACATACAAAAAAGGAAAAGATTTATTACTATATGAAATAATTTTCATGTTTTCTATAATTTTAAATGTTTGCAGGTTAAATATTTCGGAAGGTAAATTCATACATGTGTTCTTTGGTCCCCTCTAAGAGGATTCGATTTGAAAAAATAGTTTATAGTTAATCTATATTTATATCCTATATAATTTGAAAATTATATTATTATTTTTAAATAAAATATATATATAATATAGAATAAAGTTTATATAATAATTTATATAAACATAATATTAAAATTCATATAGTTTAAAAAAAATATATATTAAAATCCTTAAACTATATTAAAATTACATGGGATTGAGGAAGAGTCAAGACCATATTCTAAGCCTAAGTTTAAATCTTACTCAACTTATAAATCTAGGCATATATAGTTTTTTTAAAAAAGAAACAAACCTAAGTTTGAATCATATTTTATATATATGGTTAGTTTAAACCACTTAAAATATAAATTTTATTAGATTTGGTTTATATGTGTTTAAAAAAAAACCTAAGTGCTTACTTTTTTTTAGTAAGGGAGCCCGTGTTTATTGCTTGGCCATGAAGGGATTAATTTTTAAATCTTAATCCATGTAAGAGCATGGCCCCATTCATTTATATCTTATAGTTTATAAAACTATATAAATAAACATATTTAAAGGTTTTCTTTTATATAAGAGTGGGAGTGGAGAATAAAATGAGATAATATCTCAGGTATAAATGTGGAACTCTCAAGTATAAATGGAGAATTAAAAAAAGGGGCTAGTTTATTGGTGGCCCATGTGAAGTGTGGTAAATATTTATTAAAATATTGGTAGTTATAGCCACATAAAAGTTTTAAAGTTTTTAGCTTGTAGGAATTATATAAAATATTTTGCAATATTTTCATAGTTTTAAATGTGTAAGGGGGTAAAATTAAGAGTAAATGAAGGGAGGAGACAAGGTTCATGAAAATAGGGATTTCAATTTATTTCATTGGTTGGGTGAAATTACTTGTCCCCTCTGTAAAATATGCAGGTTAATCTATACTCTCATAAATCTACTTGCACATGGTAAAATTCTTTTATAAAAATGTATATATTTTTACATTATAAATTATAATAGGTTATTATAATGTGTTAAAATATAACCTCCCTAATATTATATAGAAGAAGAAATTCTAGAATTTCACATTCTAGAAATACACAACAAGTTTTGGCTTCATTAAATTTGATGGTCAAATGACTGTCATGGTAGACCAAACATAAGACAATATGACGGTCATTTAGACGTCAAATTTAAGCTCGTAGGTTCTAGGAAACTTTAACTGTGTTAAAATTGATGGTCAAATGACCATCACAATAGACCAAAAAATAAGCCATTATGACGGTCATTTAGACGTCAAATTTAAGCTAGCTAGATTTTTGTCTACATTAATTTTTTTCAGAAATTTGAAGTTGTTATGCATTCTTAGGGGTCTCTTCTTCACTTCTATATGGTCAAAAATATTTTTTATATAAATCTGGGGTATAATGTAGAGCCCTTTATATTGCGGGTTATTATTTTGATCATGGGAGGTTAATTAGTATGCATTGTAATGACATAATTAGTTATGATCAAATAGTTTCTTTAGATCTATAAAATTTAGATTTGATTCTATTAAAAGTGTTGTTTTTATTATCGATAAATATGTATCTAACTCTATGGTACATTGTATATTATAATGGGGTGTGTTTTGTTTTACAAGTTTAAGAAAACAATGGTGTCCAGCTATTTCTGTCTTGACAAAATCCAGATCCTGAATGAAACCAACTATAACATTTGGGTCAAAACATAATTTATGGTGAGGAAACTCTAGACAATTGTTTCTAGATCTAAGGTTTCTCCCACCAGTCGTCAAACAACTATAGATAACATGAATACATTCTTGCAACGAATGTAAGATGCTCTTTCTATGATTCTATGTAATGTGAACGATGAGTACCTTCTACACATTGGTAATATTGAATATCCGAAAGAGGTATGGACATAAATAGAATCCATGCATGAAGGATACTTGGTATATCAAGGATAGTAATGAGAGTATAATAGCTGAAGGAATTTAAAGAAATGGTCTATATATGTTTTATGATTTCTCTTATGTATCTTATTTTATATCTCAGAGTTTGAATAATTCAAAACTATGGCATGAAATATTAGGACATGTTAATTATCGAATCTTATATGAAATTTATAGATATTATCTAGTGAAAGGTTTACATGTGTTGTCTTCTTCTCTTGAAGTTACTTCATTAAATGATTCTAAATGATGGTTTTGATTTTCATTTAGTAAATGGTCATGATGATGTCTTAATGCTATAGATGTTTATGAAACTCTTATCTTCCTAGATAAGAAATTAAATTTAGCTCAATCTATGTTAGAAAGTTCAAATCCTATTAACCTTAGGAAAATGACCAGACGCCATCATATGTACCATGCATTAATTACCTTGTATGAACCTGATCTATGAAGTATTATATGATCTAGATGGATATACAAAGTAAAATATAATGGTGATGGTAGTATTAACAATATAAAGCTAGACTTGTTGCTAGAGGTTTCACTTAGAAACTTGGTATTGATTATGTTGAGACATTTCCTGTAGCTAAAATGAGTACTGTTAGGGACTTATTTGCAATTACTGCTTAATTTAGGTGAGAAATCCACCAAATGGATAAGAAAAATATTTTTTTGAATTGTGATTTAAAAGAAGAATTTTACATGTTTCAACCTAAAGGATTTGAAGAAACTGATAAAGAAAACTATGTTTGTAAGTTAAGAAATCCTTGTATGGTTTAAAACAAGCTCTTAGAACTTGGTATTCAAAAATTGTTTGCTTCTTTAAACTGTTAGGTTTGTTAATTGTTCTTCTAACAATGATATATTCATTAAGCAATAAGGCTCACATATTATCATTATATGTATACATGTGTATGATTTGCTTATGTCTAGTAACAATTCTGATTTAATTCATAGGATTAAAGAGAAATTGAAGTAGTACTTTGAAATGAATGAGTTAGGTCTCTCACATCATGTTATTTATATGATTACATTTCATTTTATTGTTATTTTTCAAAACACAATATGCAACCATTTTATTGAAAAAGTTTCTTATGATTGATTGTAAACCATTTTCTACTTCAATGGAAGTTGGAATAAATATTGATCCTAAATCTGCATGTGGAAAAGGTCGATCCTATTTTATATACGTTGTTAGTTGATAGTTTGATTTATCTAACTATAACTAGATCAGATATTTCCAAGAGTAGGAACTACTTCAAGGTTTATGCGGGAACCTTTTTAGAGATCATTAGAATTTTGTAAAAACTTTTTTAGATATTTGAAAGGAAAAATCAATTATGGGTTGCATTATAATACTAATGAAAATGCTATCTTATATGGATTTTGTGATTCTAACCATACTGATGTTGTGTTATAAAATATATTAGATATGTGTTCAAGTTTTTTGGTGTAGGAATCATTACTTAGAATAACAAATACAATCAACAGTCTCCATTTCTTCTACTAAGGCAGAGAAGTACAATGGAAGAAGTAAAGAAGCCATGTGGCTCCTACAATCTATTGGTAGTGATACACATGGAAGATAAAGGAAGTATTTATCTTCTATGTGGTGGTCAAAGTTGTATTACTCTTCATTAAGAATCCAGTTCAACATCGAAGATCTGTTTTCCTCTCAAAATTTCCCCTCTTTTGAAAGTCGAAAATTGAAAATTTTGAGTTGACACTCTTTAGTGATGTTCTAGTGAAGTGAAAAGTTGAGGAGATAGTAAAATTCACATTTTTTGGAGTTATTTTGGTGATTTGCGGGTTTTCAGACATTTTTTTCCCTTATGTCCAAAGTTACGCACGGGCCATCTGTTCCCGATTGGCCGCATTCCTTGAAATTCTTTAACTTTTGGTTATGTCGAAACTTTTTGGCCCATTTGTCCCAAGTTCACCCGGGCTCTCTATTCCCCGATCACCCGCATCACCCGCATCGGGTCCTTCACATAATTTTTTCCCATCTATCCCAAAAGCATTTGTGCTATGTCCCCACTTTTCTCATATCACACGTGTCGGCCGGATCGCGTCTTCGCATCCCTCATGTCCCAAATGTACCAAAGACCATCCAGTTAGTTTTTTCTGCTCTTCCTAATTCTTATCTTTTGAGTCGGTGCAATATGAATTTAATGCACATTTAATGACCTTCTCTCTCCTAAATGGCTATTTAATGGGACTATCCTCTATGCATTTGACACATTGCTCACTTGCCATCATTTGCTTGAATCCCTACAATTAAGGTCATTTGCTCGTGCTCCTGCTCCCTTTGCATTTTTATTGCGAACTCGACCCTTGAAGGTTTTCCTCTGTGCATTGCAAACATGAAGATCAAATTCCAAGGCCAAGAACATGTATCACCTCTTGAGACCTCTGTTCCTGATATCGGGGATAGTGAGGTTCGGCACCTGGATTTTGGGGATTTTTGGAACAGATTGACTTGCCCTAATCCTTCCCCCATGGCAAAAATGATCAACGATAGTGGACTTGCTTATGTGGCTGGTTTCCCTATCTCTGTACAATGTTCCGACACCGTGCTCACCTGTGGAGCTCATTTTAACTTGGACACCAAAGAATTGACTAATGTGCATGGGGAGCTGATTACCAAACTGGATGTTGTTGCCATTACTGCTGCCCTACGCATTCCAGAGACTCGAAGACTCCATCGTTCTCACTCAAGCTCAAGCTCAGACCTTATTCGAGCAGGAAAATGAAAAATATAAGGCAAGAATAGCAAAATCATGGTTGAAGAACCCTAAGAAGGGAGCATCCCGACTTTCCAAGGCATTATTTAGGGTTGATTTCAATGAAGAGTTATCTGATTTCATCATTTTTCTAGATCATGTCATGGGATTGCCCTCTACCAATGAATTTCACTTTTGGATGTGCCCTTTTATCAACATCATTTGTGAAGGTAATCATAACATAAATTGGGTAGAAATCATTTGCATGAATTTGACCGAGTAATTGTCTAATGTGCAACAGACTAAGAAGTTCTATATGACTTCTTATCTCATGTATTCCCTAAGAAAGCATCTCGGTAGTGGTTTGGATTCACATACATGGAGGGCCAGAAGGATGAGCCCATTTATGCATACTACCCTCAATTTACCCTTGAAACTAGTAATCACAATTTCAAAAGAGTTAATGATGCCTTTACCATGTATATTGTAAGGCTTTTAGAAGGTGATACTTGCTAGGAGGTTTTTTGATGAAGCCATGAACCTGATAGCTAAGTATGGAGCTTTCTTCATTCAATTCATGAGGTTTTCATATATTAGGTTGGATGGTTATGGAAACACACCTCTCAAGCTCCCCATGTTTTGTAATGACAAGATGGCTCTAGTTGAAGTGTGCAAGTAATTGGATAAATTGCATAGAACCTGCAGGGATAAGAAAATCTCTGGTCTGCGCTTCCCTATTTCTTTGGGAAACTATACATGTAAAACAACCTTGGATGCCCAAAATGTAGAAAATGTTGTTGCTCCCGTCATTATCCACTTCCTCAAACCTAGGACTTGCTTTGATACGAAGAAGTTCATTGATCAGAACCTCAGGATAAACTATCATCACAGTCGAATATCGAGGATTCTTGGGTTGATTGTGCAGATTATTTTAAAGTAAGGAAGAGGAACTATGGAAGAATCTCTTTGAAACTTATTAAAGAGCTCAATCTCTATCAAATTCCTGAAGGGTTCCAGGATGATGATGAATACTTGTAATCTTTTGAATATGAGACATCAATCAAACATACTCCTTTGGAAGATCTGGATTGGTACAAGAAGGAGAAGGATGACTTGGTTGAGATTTTGACCCCTGTCCTTGTAAGAACCAAAGTTTGGTTTGATAAGAAGGTTCGAGAGCTTAAGAAGAATAAAAATGTATCTTCTTCCAGAGATACTTCAACACCTATGAAGGAAACACATACACTCAGCACAAAGGTACCTATACAAACCCCTCCTCCTTCCTCAATTAAAGAACTTGAATCATCTACTCCCTCTTCTTCTACTCAAGTGTACCAAAAGAAGATAAAAGAGGTTAAACAAGATCTAATTGAGGAAGAACCCCTTCTAGAGCATTTAGGATTTCCTTTAGGGCCTAGAGAACATTATTGTTTCTCAAAGTGAAAGTGATGATGGTGAAGTACCAAACCCTGCAGGAACTTTAAAAGTTACAGTAGAAGATGAGAAGGAGGTGCCTAGCACTGAACCTCCTAGTACCATAGATTCCTCTACACAAGAAGCTCTAGATGCCTCACTCACCTCTTTACTGGAGGCAATAATGGTGAATACCTTAAGTTCCATGGGTTCACTTGCTCTTGGACCTCTTGTCCCTTCTTCTTCTTCTTCTTCTTCTAATTTTTCATGGGTGCAACCCTTGGTTGATAACAGGAAGAGAAAACCTTCTTCTCGTTTGATAGGGCCAAATTTTGATGTTGTGGCAGCTTTTTTAGGTACTACTCCTCCTCCTCCAGTAAAGAGAGCTAAAACAACTTCAAGAATAGTGATAGATGCTCAAGGCCAACAATTTCTAGAGGTTACAAAGCCTAAGGTTGATAAGGCAGAGAAAGATCTATTAGCCTCTGACTTGGAACTTTCTAGAATTCCAATGGGAGAATCTACTCCTGAGAGTGAGGTACATAACCTCTAAGAAATAATAACCAAGGTTATTGAGAGAGTGGAAAAGGGTAAAAAAACTATAGAATAGTTGGAAGAACAAAATCAAGTTCTTTCCAACTTCATCAAGTCATTATTGGCTAAAGATAAGGTTTTGGATCCTGCTCCACTGGCTTCCCTTCCACCTCCTATGATTCTCAGTCAGGATGAGGTTTAGAGTATCAAGGATATACATAGATATTCCACTTATGGAAGGGCTATGGAAGCCATGGTTGATGACATGACCATTGCAGGCTTGAACTTCATTATAGAAGCCTTCAAAATCAATGAGAAGGTGGCCAACCTACAACAAAAACTCTCCTCCTCTATTAGAACTATGGACAAAGAACTGAAGCTTTGGAGTAGTTGCATCATAGATCTTCACTGATGGGACAGGCTGATGAAAAGATATTGTTGGCCAGTAAAGTTTTTGATGATGCCAAGGACAACTTGTTAGGGTCATGGGTGTTCAGTGTTGAATGGAAAATAAAAGTTCTGGAAGAAGCCTTGGGAGAATTGAGAAACAGTTGATTGAGAAGGGATAATCTTTCAAGACTTGTGTTGCATCTGCCTTTAAGGATATTCATTGTCATCTTCATGATGAAATTTCAGGTGTTCCTTTCTCTCTTCAAGAGATTAAAACTCAGTTTAGGACATTTTTCAAAGAAGACCTGTTCAAAGAAGAATTGATTACCAAAGAGAAGATAAAGAGGCTAATAAAGAATACCGGAACATACCGAGTTTGATAAGGACATGGAGAAATGTCTAGGCACTTGGTCTCATGCCACTGCCAACACATCAATCCCATGAGGCAGGGAGATAGTTGAGGCATTAAAAAGATTCAGGCAATGGATTCTCAAGTCGGTGGGCCCTCCTTAGCAATAAGCGGATGTTTTCTCTCCTAGTTTCTCCTTTTCTCCTTCTTTTCCTAGAATCGAGCTCATTGTAAACTAATTAAGGACATTGTGTCGAGCACTTCCTTAATTAATATTTTAGTTAAAATAAATGGTTACCAAGTGTAACCAATTTGTAAGCTATATAATGGGCTCTCTACGCCATTTTCTAGAGGGGGAACTCTAGTTATTTTTGAAAGTGTAAAGGAGTAAAAAGCTATCAATACAAGAAGATATCTCTTTCTGTTTCTATCTGTTCTTGTTCTTTCCTTTCTATCTATTAAAATTTATTGAATCATTAATCTATTTTACTTCAAGAAGCTTTGTATTCTTGTGGATGTCATCTCTAGAACTTTGTGTCTGTGAAATAACATCTTGTGGTTTTAATGCAAATGATTATGTTCTATATGATTCCATTCTGGCATGTGTAAGGAATTATTTTGTTATCTATATTTCTTGAGAGTGTTATTCTACCTTTTCCCATTCCTTAATTCTTCTATCCTTTTGTATTGATGATCTGTTATATCAAACACTTTCATGATATCAGAGCTCCTCTTTAAAACTAAACGTTGTACATTTGTAAATAGTTTTTGCCTTTAAATAAGGGAACCTCTCCCATCAAAGAGGAGGGACTTTCTGTCCCCGAATGTTGTTTTCAATAAAGTCCTTATTTGACAACCAACAGTTTTTGGTGACTCTACTAGGATTCATTTTTGATGGATTCCAGTTTATGAACATTTCTTGATCATTCTTTGATCTGGCGACTCTAAGATTTACTTGTGGTAGGAGAGCCCTTGGTATTGAAGATTCTTAGTTTCATCTCCTAGAGCAGCAAGGTTTTCCTCTTCCTTCAACAAGAAGAAATAGAAGAGCTCGTTCCACAAGCACACCCCCTGTTGAAGATAGAACTCTTGGAAGTAGTATTCCTCAAGAGCAACTCAGCCCTAATCTTTGTGCTTTAATTCTTGTTGGTGTTTCAATTCCTCTTTAAGAAATCTTTCTAAGGATGACAGTTCCATTACCTTGGGGCCACCGTGTTGGGCCTCTTTCCCTTCCTTAGCCTTTGCATGAGTTACCTAGGGGTAACAAAAAGAAATTTCCCAAGTTCAAAGGTGATGGTAAAGTGCACCCAGATGAACATATTGTAGCCTTCATAGTTGCATGTGGAGTCCTTAGTGTTGAGCATGAAGATGTCTCGGTGAGGCTTTTTGTAGAGACTTTGCAAGATAATGCAGCAGATTGGTTCTATCACCTTCCTGCTGGGGCCATTACCAATTGGACTACTATGAGGACAAGATTTGAGAACCATTTTAAACCCGCAGAAGATGTGCATGCTCTGCTAGCAAAGATTTCTCAAATCAAGAAAGAACCACAAGAGCCTATGAGAGAGTTTGTGGCTAGGTTCAATAATTTGATTAATAAGATCCCACTGGACACCCGACTCGTGGACTAGATTCAAAAATGTTTTTTCCTAAATGCTCAATTGCCTGAGGTAATCTATGCATTGAGGAGAGCTAATCTTGTAACATTGGATGAGGATCAAATATTAGTCGTTAGTTTTGAGGATGACCTGATCATGTCGGAAAGTTGAAAAGAGATCCTTCCAAGTCTAAAGCATCTATTTCTTCTTCTTCAAACTTTAGAGCTAATGCAGATCCCTTAGTACAAAAACTGGCCAATGACCTCATTTCTATCAAGAAATAATTGGCTCAACATGCTCCTTATAAAGATGTCCCAAGAAGAAACTTCCAACCCAGGAACCGTTTTCCCTCTTCTTAGACAAGGTTGGAAATCGAGGGACCACCCATCAAGGTCCCTATCAATGCAACTTGTGAAGTTGAGGAACCTGAGGAAGAAGCTAATGAAGAATTTGAAGAATCTGGAGAGGAGGCTGAGGAGGAATTGGAAGAACTTGATGGATCTCAAGTCAATTTTCTCACTACTGAGGGCGTTGATGAAGAAGATGATTATGATGAAGTAGTAGTAGATATGAATAGCGAGTCATATGTTGTTATGACACGAGAACAAACCAATAAGAAGGAAAAAGTGATGCAACCCATCAAGAAAGCTAAAGAGTATTCCACAACTATCCCAGTTGTGGTAAGAAGAGGATCTCATGTTCCTATTGCTTCCACACAAAAGGTTAGTACTGATAATCCTTCTCCTATTTCTACTTCTAAAAATTCTTTTTCTCCAGCTTCAAAACTTGATAAGCCTAAAATTCCTAGTGATGATTCCCCATCCATCTCCGGATATTTTGATATCATTAACCATCTTAAGAAAACAAAATTTCAAATTTCAGAGGTTGAGTATTATCAAACCCACCCTAAAGCCTTTGCTAAAATGGTCCACTTTGTCAATTCCCATTCCAAAAATACCTCACAAGGCCTTTTACCTACTCCATCATCTGCATCCCAACCAAATCTTGTGGCTACAATCACCACATCTAATGAGAAAATCAAACCTTTTTATGTGACTCTTCTTATAGCAGGCCATAAACTTCGTGAATCCGTGTCATAGATTCAGGAGCATCAAGATAATGTAATGCCTGCCAAAGTGGCTCATGCTTTGGGTCTCACCCTCACACACACTATTAGTTCATGTTATTCTATGGAGAGTAGGGAGGTGCCTTTGGTGGGAAGCATTAAAGATGCACATGTAGATTTTTCTTTGCCTTACCCGAGAAAAAGGTATTGGCTACTATTTTGTAGTGATTATCCCTCCTTCATATGGTATGCTGTTAAGTAGGAACTTTTGTAAAGAAGTGGGAGGAGAGATTCAAATGGATTGGTCACATGCCCTTATACCAGTCAATGGAAAAATGAAGAAGCTATTTCCGAGAAGTAATCTGAGTATATTGTGTAAAAATGGATGATCCCAAAGAACAAATAATCTATGAAGATATTGGACATGATAACTATATGATTATGTCTCCGGAGGAAACTAAACTTCCCAAAGAAGTACTTCATGATCCTAATGGTGTTTGGAATATAGAATTTGATGGAAGTTGCTCCTTAGCTGGTTCTGGAGCTGGCATGGTGTTGATGTCTCCGGAAGGAAAGTTTTACCCTTTCTCTTTCAAACTTCAGTTTGAGAATACCAATAATACAACAGAGTATGAAGCCCTCATCCTTGGACTTAATGTGGCAAAAGAAAAAGGTGTGAATAATCTTCTAGCTCGTGGAGATGTAGAACAAGTCAGAGACCTTTTTCAAGTAAATAATAGAAGGTTGAAGCATTACAATAATCTAGTTCTGGATTCTATTGAATTTCTTGATGCCTTCTCCATCGAAGCAGTGCCAAGAGAAAATAACACCAGGGCTGATTCACTAGCTGCTTGTGGATCATTACTAATACCTCACCCCGATTTTTCTCAAGATAAATTTTCCATTGAAATGATCCATAGGCCAAGTGTGCCACGATAATGCAAGTAACTGACAAGTTTTCAATTATGATCAGCATTTACTTTCTTTCTTGGAGCTCAGGGATAACTTTGAACAATTTTACTTCGAAGGAAGTGACAATTTTCCTCGTGAGAGTGTATCTTCCAATGAGGAGGGTGTCAAAGAGGAGACAAATCAAGATGGGTGCATCAAACTCAAAGGTAACAAAATTCCTAAAGGGCTGGTGAGTTTGGAGGAATTGTTTGATAAACATGATAGGTATGTTAAGTCTAAAGCTCCTACAAGAGTGTAGCAATCTGCTGAGTATGAAAAGATTAACATCGGGAGCTCTGCTGACCCAAAAATGGTGAATGTTGGAAAGTGTTGTACTCAAGAAGAAAAGAAGAAGGTAGTGAACCTCTTGAAGAAGTATATGGATGTTCTTGCATATTCATATGATGATCTAAAAGCTTTCCAGCCCAAAGAAATGCAACATTTCATTCCTCTCAAACCTGGGATTAAACCTTTCAAACAGAAGCAAAGGCAGTACAATCCAAAGATTGCTGACACCATTTTTCAAGAAATACAAAAATTATTGAAAGCCAAAATTATCTTCCCCATTCACCATTTGACATGGATTGCCAACATTATACCTGTCAGGAAGAAAAATGGTGAGATTCATATATGTGTTGACTTCGTGAATCAATCAGCTTTTGAAGGACAACTATCCTCCGCCCATGATGGATCAAGTTTTGTAATTCACAGTGGTCCTGAAATATTATCTATGCTTGATGGCTTCTCGGGGTATAATCAGTGGAAGTTAATACCACGATCAACACAAGACTACCTTCACCACCCCCCGGGGTACTTTTTCCTACAAGAGGATGCCTTTTGGACTCACTAATGTCGGTTCCACTTTTCAAATGGCTATGGACTTGGATTTTGGAAGCTCGAAAACCTAAACCCCAAACCCCAAAACCCCAAACCCTAAAACCCCAAACCATAAACCCTAAAACCCTAAACCCAAAACCTAACACCCAAAACCCTAACATAAAAACCTAAAAACCCTTAAACCAAAACCCCAAAACCCCAAAACCCTAAATCCAAAACCCTAAACCCTAAACCCAAAACCTTAAACCCTAAACCCTAAACCCGAAACCCCTAAACCGAAACCCCTAACCCCAATCCCATAACCCTAAAACCCTAAACCCTAAAATCCTAAAACCGAAAACCCTAAAAACCCTAAAAACCTAAAACCCTAAACCCTAAACCCTAACCCCTAAACCCTAAACTCCAAACCCCTAAACCCCAAACCCGTAAACCCCTAACCCTAAACCCGAAACCCGAAACCCGAAACCCGAAACCCCAAACCCAAACCCCAACCCGAAACCTTAAACCCTAAACCCTAAACCCTATACCCTATACCCTTAAACCCTAAACCCCTAACCCTAAACCCTAAACCCCAACCCCAAACCCTAAAACCCCTAAACCCAAACCCCAAACCCCAAAACCACCAAAACCTTAAACCCTAAACCCCAAAACCCAAAACTATAAACCCAAAACCCAAAACCCTAAACCCCAAACCCAAAACCCCAAAACCCCAAACCCTAAAACCCTAGAACCTAAAACCTAACCCTAAAACCCTAAAAACTAAATCTAAACCCTAATCCCAAAACCCCAAACCCAAGACCCCAAAACCACAACCCCTAAAACCCAAAACCCTAAACCCCAAAACCAAAAACCCTAAAACCTAAAACCTAAACCCTAAAACCCTAAAACTTGAACCCCTAAACCCCAAACCAAAACCCCTAACCCTAAAACCAAACCCCCAAACCCCAAAACCAAAAACCCAAAATCCCAAACCCTAAACCCCTAAACCCCAAACCCTTAAACCCCTAAAACCCTAAACCCTAAAGCCTCAACCCCTAAACCCCTAAAACCACGAAAACCCAAACCCAAATCCCATACCCTAACCCGTAAACCCCAAACCCTAAACCATAACCCTAAACCCTAAAACCCCAAACCCCTAAACCCCCAAACTCCCAAGCCCCTAAACCCAAAACCCAAAAACCTAAAAACCTAAATATAAAACCCTAAAACCCTAAAACCCCAAACCCAAACCCAAACCCCAAACCTAAAACCCAAACCATAAAAACCTAAAACCCTAAACCCCAAAACCAAAAACCCCAAACCCCAAACCCCAAACCCAAAGCAAAAACCCAAAAATGAAAAACCCCTAAAGCCCTAAACCCATAAACCCTTAACCTAAAACCATTAAACCATTAATTCCTAAAACCCTAAACCCTAAAACCTTAAACCATAAACCCCAAACCCCAAAACCCCAAAACCCAAAATCCTAAAACCAAAAACCTAAAACCTAAATCATAAACCATAAACCCCAAAACCCCAAAACCTAAACCCTAAACCCCTAACCCCAAAACCCCAACCACCAACCCCTAACCCCTAAAAACCTAAAACCCTAAAATCCCAGAGACCCTAGACCTCGAAACCCTAAACCTTAAACCCTAAACCTGATTAGATTTTACGGTTTAGGGTTTAGGGTTTTATAAAATTTTTATAAAAATTTAGAGTTTTGTAAAAATTAATAAAAATTTGGAGTTTTATAAAAATTTGAAGTTTTATAAAAATTTAAAGTTTTATAATTTTTTTATAAAATTTAGAGTTTTATAAAAAAATTCTAAAAATTTAGAGTTTGAAAAAATTTAATTTATCACCTAGCGTGAAATGGAAGAAATTGTGATCCAAAACTTTGAATTTTATTCATAAACAATGACATTCATTTACAATTTTCCAAGACATGTTTTGGGCATTCACCCCTCATCAGTTGGCATGTCCGAAAAGGAAGAATGAATGCATGAATGTGAAGGAAAATTACGAATGTGGGTATTAAAAGAGTGGAAGAAGTTGAACGGTTGAGGCAAACCCGGAGAGGGAAGACCAAAAGACCGTAACCAACTAAAAAATTCCAACAAATCATTATTAATAATCAATATTAATCATTATTAATAATAGAATATTAACATTTATTATAATATTATTAATAACATGATTAATAATGATTAAATCTCTTCCAAGATGAATATAAAATTGAAAAATGTGGTTCGAATTGGAAAAATTCTTCACCAACAATTAAAATAATCGATCGATAGAGTAACTTTTCCAAAGACAAAATTGACGGAGTCAATAGTGCGGAGAATTTCTAGGAAATCCAAAAGGTTTAGGGTTTAAGAAAACCCTCTCGAACCAATCCAAAGATAACGATAGCAAGAGGGGCCCACATGCACGAATGAAGGTGAGCAACACCAAGAGTCCGAGGAAAGGAAATGGTAGAGAAACCTGTAGTGCCCACTTCCCTTTGGCACCTTTTATTACTGATCATGATATTGTAGACTATATGACAAACATTTTAATAGTTTTGATTTAGTATGGTGTTAGATGTCAGATCCTGGATTATTGTTGAATCTGATTATATATAATGCATGGTGATTATTAGAGACACTCATATGTGGATGATGATATACTATTGACATGGATGTTTAATGGAAGTTATTCGGACATGTGATTTTGGAGATTATGAGTAAACCTAGAAAGGGAAATGCCAAATGTATGCAATGGAAAGTTGCAAAAGCTATGGAGTGAGGCTAAAGAACCTCAAAGCTTTACTAACTCAACCATGCACCATCAGATTAGAGCTAAACAAGAGAAACTAACATAAAAGTATTATAACTTTGACAAAAACATCAAAAACTAACATGTATACTACTCTCTACTCTATGAAAGCTTATTAAAATTGAACCTAGTTTAGATCCTAAGCAATCAAATTATGTTTTGTTTACTCCCAAACATAGTGAAGAGATCTCTCCAAGTTGGCTACATGGCCAAGATTTAGATCTTCCCTTACTAACTATATTTGGAATGGATGGATGCAAGATGGAGGAGCTCTTAACAATGGATTATGGCCAAGATCCAAATGTTCTATAGCTTAAAGCTATCACAAATGGTTTCTAATGCCTTTCCAAAGTGTTTGAGAGTAAAGTTGTAAGTCTGAATGGGAGGGGTGACCCTTCTATTTATAGTTTTCCACTTGGGAGAGTTTAGAATTTGGGTGCATGTGGGACTAAAGATCTTTTAGATTAGATTAGGATAAACATGCTTTAGGCTTAGTTAAGATTGGTTTAGGCTAGTTAACTAGGGTTTAGGCTAGTTAAAATTGATTAGCAAGTGATTAGAGACTCATTGAGAGTTGGGAGGGGTCTGGATAACCAATTGTGACTGATAGATAGCCTACGAAGCCAATAAAAGTGGTCTAGAGAGAACTAGGGAGATTTTGAATGGTCAAAAGGAGGAATGTTTAGCTAATAAGAGAGATATTAACCAAATTAGATGATTTATAGGAGGAATACAACCAAGAAGGTGTCGTAAATGGGCATCCGAGAATGGAGCGAAGAATGGGGAATTAACAAAGTATCATTAATCAGTTGAATTGGATGAAATGCTAAGTGTAAGCATATTTTAGGTGTCTATAGATGATGATATACTATTGACATGGATGTTTAATGGAAGTTATTCGGATAGGTGATTTTTGGAGATTATGAGTAAACCTAGAAAGGGAAAATTATTTGATGATGATATAATTGTTGAATAAATTTACAAATGATATAGTTGTTACTTTGATGTTGCTGATACATATTGTGAGTGATTTTGTTAAATTGCCTTGATGTTGTTGTGATTCACATACTTAGATGATTTTGTGATTATTTTATATATTCATTTTGGACATTTTGATATGGCCATGAGGCCGAAGGAGGTATTTGCATTTACTGAGTTAAATATATCACAACAAAACATTAGGGGATCATAGACTAACCAAAATGAAATTCTAGGTGAATTCAACACGGTCACCATGGCAACATGTTTTGTATGTGTTGTTTTATTAAGGAATCACCTTTAAATGTGACCATGGGTTTGTATATTTTATTAATGTGGTTACTTTTTATTATTGTTGTATGTGTTTTATTAGTGATGTGTTTCCTTTCTTTATTTAATTATGTTGTGGAAAATTAATGTGAGAAAACATATGGTTAAAAGATAAATAAATCAAATTGGGATATGGGAAAATAATTATAGAAGTTGTTGTCTTTGTAATAAATTTGTAAGTGATGTGTAAGTTGTGTAAGAGCTTGTGTAAGTCTGATTTTGGAGTATGAAACACTCCACCTCCATGGAAATTCGAATTTGTCCTTGGGGGCTGTTTTTGGAGGCTTGTGGGACAAGTAAAACTTGTCCCATACCTCTCAATTTAATTTACCAACTATGCCTATGGTTGGAGGACTGATTTTAGACATTTTTAATGTATTTTATTAATCATGTTGCATTGTTTTGATTGCACTCTCTTACATTTTATTTAATTTTCAGTCCTTCGGGGTGTGGGTTTTTGGAGTGTGCAGTAGATTATCATATTTTAACCCACCTCTCTATTGTGCATTGGAGTTTGGAATTTGAATTTAGTGTTGGAATTGAAGATGTGTGATGTGGCATCCTACATGGATCCACATCATCCCCTTCTCTTCTCTTTCTATATAATGAAAACTCTTGGCTTGTTTTGGGGGTTGAAGCATTTTGTATGTAAGCTTGGGCGCATTGTTTTCTTGTGTTTGGAGATCTTACCTTGGAGCAACTTGGGTGAAGTTTTTGCTTGGTTGTTGAACCTTTTTGCATTCTTCCTTGGGGGCGCATTTTCTTGTTGGAGCTCTTGTTTTTGGAGGAATTTTTGGAGAAAGCTTTGCATGCTTGTGAGTTGTTGTTTTGGACTGTATTTTTGACATTCAAAGCTTGTTGTGTGGAGAAAATCCTTCCATGGGGAGGTAGGAGTTTATTCCTTCTTTTATTGTTGTCATTTCTTTCTTGTGTTGTTGTGAATGGTGAATGTTTTACATGTTTTATGGGCTGTTTGGGTAGATGCCATATGAATGGTGTAAGCGAAGGCTATGGGGAATCCATGTGGGGGTATAAGGGAATGCTATTGGCAATAGAAATTTTGTGGAGGGAGTTTTGGGTTTGGGATATAGTTGTTACAAATTTGACGATGATATAATGGCTGAATAAATTTACAAATGATATAGTTGTTACTTTGATGTTCTTTGATACATATTGTGAGTGATCTTGTTAAATTGCCTTGATGTTGTTGTGATTCACATACTTAGATGATTTTGTGATTATTTTATATATTCATTTTGGACGTCCTGATATGGCCATGAGGCCGAAGGAGGTATTTGTATTTTCTAGGTTAAATATATCACAACAAAACATGGGGATGAGACCAACCAAAAATGGAATTCTAGGTGAATTAAACACGGTCACCATGGCAACGTGTTTTGTGTGTGTGTTGTTTTGTTAGGGATTTCCATGGGGGAATCACCTTTAAATGTAACCATGGGTTTGTATATTTTATTAATGTGGTTACTTTTATTATTGTTGTATGTGTTTTATTAGTGATGTGTTTCCTTTCTTTATTTAATTATGTTGTGGAAAATTAATGTGAGAAAACATATGATTAAAAGATAAATAAATCAAATTGGGATATGGGAAAATAATTATAGAAGTTTTTTGTATTTGTAATAAATTTGTAAGTGATGTGTAAGTTGTGTAAGAGCTTGTGTAAGTCTGATTTTGGAGTATGAAACACTCCACCTCCATGGAAATTCAAATTTGTCCTTGGGGGCTATTTTTGGAGGCTTGTGGGACAAGTAAAACTTGTCCCATACCTCTCAATTTAATTTACCAACTATGCCTATGGTTGGAGGACTGATTTTAGACATTTTTAATGTATTTTATTAATCATGTTGCATTGTTTTGATTGCACTCTCTTACATTTTATTTAATTTTCAGTCCTTTGGGGTGTGGGCTTTTTAGAGTGTGCAAGTAGATTGTCATATTTTGACCCACCTCTTTATTGTGCATTGGATTTTGGAATTTGACTTTAGTGTTGGAATTGAGGATGTGTGATGTGGCATCCTACATGGATCCACATCATCCCTTCTCTTATCTTGTCTATTTAATGAAAAATCTTGGCTTGTTTTTGGGGGTTGAAGCATTTTGTATGTAAGCTTGGCGCACATTTTTTTTCTTGTGTTTGGAGATCTTACCTTGGAGCAGCTTGGGTGAAGTTTTTGATTGGTTGTTGAACCTTTTGCATTCTTCCTTGGGGAACATTTTCTTGTTGGAGATCTTGTTTTTGGAGGAATTTTTGGAGAAAGCTTTGCATGCTTGGGAGTTTTTGTTTTGGACTGTATTTTTGAGATTCAAAGCTTGTTGTGTGGAGAAAATCCTTCCATTGGGAGGTAGGAGTTTATTCCTTCTTTTATTGTTGTCATTTCTTTCTTATGTTGTTGTGAATGGTGAATGTTTTGAATGTTTTATGGGCTGTTTAGGTAGGCGCCATAGGAATGGTGTAGGAGAAGGCTATGGGGAATCCATGTAGGGGGGGGCATAAGGGAATGCTATTAGCATCAGAATTTTTGGAGGGAGTTTTGGGTTTGGGATCCACCATGGAAAAGATATAGCTTGCATTTCTTACTCTTGGAGGGGGGCATAAGGGATAAAATTTGGGGGCATAAGGAGGGGTTGGGAGATATAAGGTTTATGGGGTATGATATGTTATATTGGCGGTATGATTATAGGTGGATGCCCAATTCCCAATTAAGAGGAATAAGTAGCTTCCCCATAGTCCTTGCTCCTTTGGATTATAAGATCAAGCCTAATTTCTATTTTGAAATGATTTTAAATGCAGTTGTGAATTATTTTTTTTGTGTTGAGTTGTGTGTTTTATTAAAAGGAAATGTGTAGTGAAAGAATGTTGTGTGTGGGAGCCAATTTTTGCCATGGTTGAATTGCACCTTATATTTTATCTTGGTTGGGGCTCGGGGGCCAATGATGAAGGAAGGCTTCTCCTATCATTGGATATCTTGGTTGGGTGGAGAGTGTTGCCTTTCCCCTTCTTTTGTTGTGATCAAATTGGAAGAAAATGGAAGTTGCATGCTACTATTTTTGCACAAGAGAAATGTATAGTTTGACAATCCCTTGTGGAAACCCATTCCTTTTAATCCTTTCCCACATGATGTGGATGAAATTGTAATAGTTATGTTATGGAGAAATGATGTTGTAATAGATTTTAAAGTTATATATTTGAAATGTGAAAGACACTTGCATTTGTTGTTTTGTACATTGAGAAAGAAAGAGAATTTATGTTATTGTTTTCCAACTTTGAAAGATGTAAGTTGTATAATTGATTCAATAGAGGATTTCAAATTCATCTCTCATTCATTGCATTGTTGTTATTGTATTGGAACATCAAAGCTGTGATGAAATTGGAGTATCAAATTGTGATTGGAATCCTTGTTGTTTGGAAAATGGAAAAGGATAAACACTTAAGTCTACCATGGATTGAATTCAATGTTTCTTTGTATGGAAAAATGAGATAATTAAATCTCTGGTTGAAAGGAAGAAATGGCAATTAAATCCCTCAAGAAATTGACCTCTACTTAAATTTAAAATGGGCAATAATTCATTTAAAATGCACAGTTCGGACCTGCACTTGATAATCAACTAGAAAATGATATAATATAGCATGCTAAGACATCAAGGAACTCAATCTGACAAAGGAAACACTTAGGGAAACAATTAAAACATTGCAAAATTGAGCTCAATCTCTTCCTCAACCATTTTCTATCTTTTGTTGAGCAATTCAATTTTGAATCAATTGAACAAATCAAATTCTCTAAAACACTTTAAACCCTCCCTAGATCAATTCTCCATGTCTTTTGGCATGTTGAGTGATGGAGGAGATCTAATTTAGTCAAATTGAAAAGTTGAAAATTGCCAGTTTGCCAATTAAAATCCTGCTAGATCATTTTTGTAAAATTGACCCTTTAAAACTTATCAAAAAGTAAAATTTATGATTTTTGTGCAAAGAGGGCATCGAGAGCTTTCCAAAAAGTCCTTGTTTTCCCAAAACCAAGCTTTCTAGCTCAAGTTATGGCACTTTGAAGTTTTGTGCCTTGGCAGGAAAATTTGGGAAAATTTTCCCTAGTGGCCCGCAACCCAAAAATTTCCCATCGAATTGCCTTAGAAAATATTTTGAAAATTTTGACTTGGGAAAATTTTCATCTTTTCCTCACTGGCCCAGCCTGCAACCAATCAGAGGCTACCATGTGTCCTCCAGGGGCTGAGGTGGAGGCGCGGCTTTTTCTTCACCCTTAAACCTTTTGAAAAATTTTGGAAAATTTTCACTTTTACTTTTAACGTGTCCCCTGGCTATGGGGGTGTGCATTTCCTTTTGGACTTAAATTTTTAAATTTTTTTGGGAAAAATTCCCATTTTGACCCCCCACTGCGGCCAATGAAAGCGTGCCACGTGGCACTCTGGGGGTGGTGGTGGGTAGGGTGGAAGACCCTTGACTTTTGTTTTTTTGGCCTTTAGGGAAAAATTCTCAATTTTATCCCACGGCCCACTTCTCTACCTTCCTCTCAAACTCTATCCCTTAGCGGGAATGTGGACCTGCGCACTTCTTTCTCCCTTTTTCCCCTTCATGGCGCAAAGTAGTAAATCCACCCGCCGCCTCACCCTTCCCTTCTCCCTTCTCCGCTTAGCACCAGGACTCGACACGTGTCCCCTAGGGACCCGCGGGGGTGTGGAGTGTTTTGTGCCTTTGAGCCATGCATTGGGAAAATTTCCCAATGCCGCCCCGTGACCCACCAACCCGACCCTAGGCGCATTCCCCCTCCTCTTGCCACGTGTCCCTCTAGGGAAAATTTGCCCTAGAAACTCCGCCCACTCATAACTTGAGTTCTGTAAGGAGTTAGAAGGACTTCTTTATATCATCGAGAAAGGTGAGAAAATTTCCTATCCATTGGGAATGGTTTAGGGAAATTTTGGGAGCATTATGTAGGAGAAAAATCTAGTTGAATCTCTAAGCCTATTTGAGAGTAGGCATGGGGGTAAGATTACTCCTTGAACCTAACTAAAACATGTAACCCTAAAATTTGAACCTTGTAAACTTGTTATAAGTTAATAAAGGAAACTTGTGTTTTGGTAAACAGGATTTGTTCAGAACCTATTAGTGAAAACTGATGTCTTGCAACTTAGTTGTAGACACTTCAAATCAAAAAAAAATTATCCCATAATTTTCTAGCTAACCCTAGGTTGTTTCTTTGGTCTCAAGTGGTTGTTTAAACGGCACTATAGTTTGGTATCAGAGCAGTGGTTCAAAAGCTTGGACCATTGGGCACACTAGAAAACCTAAGACATGAACTGTAAACCTAGCACACTCGTAAATCTAGAAAACAACCTTGTTGAAAATTGAAGAAGAAATAAGTATGAAGAAATATTACATTACTCTGTTCATTTGAACTGCCAGAATTAAAATCATAATAAAAATGACAAGTTGTTTGAGTTGTTGTGCTTGCTTAGTAACATTTTGTCTGAACCTGGGGTAACTAAGAATGTTGGATTAAATTGATTTTTGGTGAACTTCTAGTATAATGGAAAAACTTGGTTCCCTTTTGAAAACGTGTTGTTTTACAAGTCCCAAAACGTGATTTAATTGTATGATACATTAAGCCCTTTGTTGAGACCCTTACTTATGGGAGTTGTTAGAATGATGAGTTGTATGATGTGATCCTTGTGGTTGGACAAGTAGTGGTTGTGTTTTGGGTTGAGAAGAGCTAATTAGAAGTTTTTAGAGCTTCCTTCCTTGAGTGGTTAAGAAAGAGGGTCTGGTTGTCAGTTTTCCATGTTGTTACCCGTATGAGAGGGTGGACACTAAGTCTGGGTGTCGTCTAGGACCCAATCCTATGTATGTGTTCTTGGAACTAACCTTGAGGTAGAGTACCCCTATTGGCGGCCATGAAGGGGCATGGAGTGAATGTGGTGTTTACTTTTGTGTTTTACATTCGTAATCTTGTGTATTTTATCAAGGACCAACATCTTATTTTATGATTGGATTGAAGAAGCTCTGAGGATATTTTATTTATTTATAATTTTTGCAAGAATTTTCAAACTTTGCAATGTGGCTACTTAGCCACTTTTATTGATTGCCGATATTTCTTGGACTTCATTTGATTGATGACTCAGAGCTCATGATGTTGTTGGCTACTTGGCTAAACGTTACGTGGTTTCCTTCTTGCATGTTGTTGAGCTGGTTCTATGCTTCATGTATGGTGACAATTGTCATATGGGGGTACACCCTAGGTGTCTCGAATGTCCTTTTAGATGCTTAAAATTCATGCCTTGGTTATGGATGCATGGAACCTTGAGTGTGTCTAAGGTCTTAGAGCGACCCTTTTTGTTGCTTGACCTTGCTAGAAAGAAAGTTTGATGTGTAGTGTGTTCTAGAGGGTAGTCTGATAGTGGTAGTGGTGATTCTATTTCAATCTGGTAAGGGCTTGACACTCATTAGAGTAGAAGTGTTTAATTATGGGCTTTAGATTTTGTTAGGATCGGATTGCCTTTGGTTGACTGTAAATGCTACTGGAAAAGTGTTTGTTTTGATAGTGAATTTTCATCGATGGCATGTTAAATTGTATCTTGGGTTCCTGGTTGCATCATAGAAAGTTTTGACTCATGGAATGTATGCATCTTGGTAATTATGGATAGATTTAAGCCTTTCAGGTAGTGTGTTTATTTAAGTGTACTTGTTTTACTCTCTTGACTTATAAATAAGTTTACCCTTACCTTAAATTTCCTTTACTATGAATAACATTCTATGACCTATTAATCCTTGGGTTACTTGGAAACACTTATGGATGCTTTGGGTCTTTTGGATCTTTCTCTTAGAAATGTTAGTTTGGTAAATTATTTGGTTGCCCCATTGCATTGGATGCCTTTTAGTGTGGATGTGGTTCCTTGGAGTAAAGTTGCATTGTCATCTAGTTGCTTGGCTGGTGTTATCTTGTGGGGACATGAGTATTGATTGGAAAACCTTCTTTGGTTATTAGGGGAGTAAAATGTTACCATCCTAAACCACAAATTTTTTTTTGTTAAACCTTAATAGATTCGTAAAAGTAAGATTATACCTCTTTAATGAGCCTTTCTTGAAAATTTCTTGTGAGACTTGTGGAGACCCACTATGAATGTTTGATGATGCTTGAAATTATTTGGTGAATTTTTGAAATCTTGGTGTGATTCATGTTGGTTCATTGTTTCCTAAGTTCTTACAGAAAATTAATAATGTGTTTTCTATGTTGAATGTCTCTTGTTCCTTTAGAATCAAAATGTGGTGTGTTGATTTGTATCTCCTTCCCATGAAAGTAATTTTGTGATGTGTTTGAACCATCATTCTCATTAAAATTTGATTGATAAGATGACTCAACCAAAACACCATAAAACTATAATTAAGGAGATTTGACCTTGGAACTTAACTGGAGCATAGAAAAAGGGAAGTGATCCTTGTTATACCCTTGGTAGATTAATAGAAGAAATAAAAACCATGTAGAAGAATAGAAGGGAAATATTGTCCATCCACCTTCCTTGCAAGTAAACTAAATGCTCTCTGCCTATACAGAATGGTGAGACATCATGCCCACCTTAGTGGTGCTTCTTATAACGTAAACTGATGATGTCATAATAGAAGGAAGTTTGTAACTAAGGAAGTATGAAAGGAATGTTCTTATCAAGCAAAGCTATAATTTTGACTTAATAAGTTGATTTATAAAATGGGTAAAATTTATGTGTATTGAGTGTAATACATAGTGGAACCTGTAGTTCTATCACCTACCTGAAATTGTGAAACACCCGATGGATAGTAATGTGTTCTAGTTGCTTATTACTCCTTGTCCATAGATGTATGTGTTGTTCTTGTGGGAGATTTGGGTCATCACACCCTTATCATCCTGTAGCTCGATGGATGTGAGTTGTGGTCCTTTTGGATTGAGACCTATCTGTTGTTTGAGAAGCAACCTCCTTGCGTGTTATCTTGTCCTTGGAGACCTAAGTATTGTAATTTTAAGGCAACATATGTTAAGGATATAAAATAACTTTAGGAAGTCTTCTTTTCTTCATATTTTCTTGGGTCACCTTGTTGTTGTAGCCCTTTTTCCCATTAATATGGAAAGTGCAAGATGATGTTATTCACCCTTGGATTTGATTGGACCCGTGTTACTTTCTCTTCTCCCTAGCAACCTTGAATGGTCCTTGGTGTTTCTTGTGCTCTCTTTATGGTTATTCCGAGCTTGAGTAGGAAATAAGATAAATAGTCCCCATTGTGATATAAGGTATGGTACTTGTATTGTTATGTTAGTTGCTAAGGGAGATATAAATATATGTACATGTTTTCTTTGGCTAGATGGATGACTTCTCTAGTTTGGTTGTTTGGTGTTCTCGATTCGTAAAAAAAAAAAAAAAAATCAGACTATAGGAAAACCTTGTGGTCTTGACTTCGCTTGCATTACCATGAAAAGTTAATTGTGCCCTCTCAAGTTATAGAAGTGCTTTCCTTGAATAGTTCCTTGATTGTAAATGTTTTGCTGATTTAGGTGTCCTTGTTGATTAACCTCATCTTGTATGACCTCAAATTGTGGACCTTGAGTAGACTTGTCCTCGTGCAAATTTGGTCATAGTTGATTTCACTAGCCTTGTCTAGGCAACGAACCTTGAAATCATGGCTTAATCATGTAGGAACCTTAACTTTTATTAATGTGGTAGGTGTATCAATGAGAAACTGTGTGGTCATCTCGAGTTTATGTTAATTCTCCCTGTAATTCTCTTACTTGGTGGTTACTCTTAATAGTCTTTTGGAACTCTTCTCGTCATATTGTTATGTGTTATATCTTGTTTGATAGAGTAAGTTACTCCTTAGGTTTAAATACATGTAGCCTTGCATGTAGAAATGCAAAAGTTTAGAACTCATCCCTTACAATCTCCCTTCTTCTTGTTAAATTACATTGGGCCAAACTGGAGTTCGGTAGATCCACACTTGTTTGAAGCAAGAAATCCCATAATGGGAGTGATCCTTTTTTTATTGCAGTTATTCCTATCTCTCTTTCCTGTGACTTCAGGAGGAAGTTAAGTCTAAGGGGAGGGGGATGTAGTGCCCACTTCCCTTTGGCACCTTTTATTACCGATCATGATACTATAGACTATATGATGAACATTTTAATAGTTTTGATTTAGTATGGTGTTAGATGTCAGATCCTGGATTATTGTTGAATCTGATTATATATAATGCATGGTGATTATTAGAGACACTCATATGTGGATGATGATATACTATTGACATGGATGTTTAATGGAAGTTATTCAGACAAGTGATTTTTGGAGATTATGAGTAAACCTAGAAAGGGAAATTATTTGATGATGATATAATTGCTGAATAAATTTACAAATGATATAGTTGTTACTTTGATGTTGTTGATACATATTGTGAGTGATTTTGTTAAATTGCCTTGATGTTGTTGTGATTCACATACTTAGATGATTTTGTGATTATTTTATATATTCATTTTGGACGTTCTGATATGGCCACGAGGCTAAAGGAGGTATTTGTATTTTGTAGGTTAAATATATCACAACAAAACACATCGGGGATCGGAGACCAACCAAAATGGAATTCTAGGTGAATTCAACATGGTCACCATGGCAACGTGTTTTGTGTGTGTTGTTTTGTTAGGGATTTCCATGGGGGAATCACCTTTAAATGTGACCATGGGTTTGTATATTTTATTAATGTGGTTACTTTTTATTATTGTTGTATGTGTTTTATTAGTGATGTGTTTCCTTTCTTTATTTAATTATGTTGTGGAAAATTAATGTGAGAAAACATATGGTTAAAAGATAAATAAATCAAATTGGGATATGGGAAAATAATTATAGAAGTTGTTGTCTTTGTAATAAATTTGTAAGTGATGTGTAAGTTGTGTAAGAGCTTGTGTAAGTTTGATTTTGGAGTATGAAACACTCCACCTCCATGGAAATTCGAATTTTCCTTGGGGACTATTTTTGGAGGCTTGTGGGACAAGTAAAACTTGTCCCATACCTCTCAATTTAATTTACCAACTATGCCTATGGTTGGAGGACTGATTTTAGACATTTTTAATGTATTTTATTAATCATGTTGCATTGTTTTGATTGCACTCTCTTACATTTTATTTAATTTTCAGTCCTTTGGGGTGTGGGATTTTTGGAGTGTGCAAGTAGATTGTCATATTTTGACCCACCTCTTTATTGTGCATTGGAGTTTGGAATTTGACTTTAGTGTTGGAATTGAGGATGTGTGATGTGGCATCCTACATGGATCCACATCATCCCCTTCTCTTCTCTTTTCTATATAATGAAAACTCTTGGCTTGTTTTTGGGGTTGAAGCATTTTGTATGTAAGCTTGGGCGCATTTTTTCTTGTGTTTGGAGCTCTTACCTTGGAGCAGCTTGGGTGAAGTTTTTGCTTGGTTGTTGAACCTTTTTCATTCTTCCTTGGGGGTGCATTTTCTTGTTGGAGCTCTTGTTTTTGGAGGAAGTTTTGGAGAAAGCTTTGCATGCTTGTGAGTTGTTGTTTTGGACTGTATTTTTGACATTCAAAGCTTGCTATGTGGAGAAAATCCTTCCATGGGGAGGTAGGAGTTTATTCCTTCTTTTATTGCTGTCATTTCTTTCTTGTGTTGTTGTGAATGGTGAATGTTTTGCATGTTTTATGGGCTGTTTGGGTAGACTGCCATAGGAATGGTGTAGGAGAAGGCTATGGGGAATCCATGTGGGGGCATAAGGGAATGCCATTGGCATCAGAAATTTTGGAGAGGGTTTTGGGTTTGGGATCCACCATGGAAAATAAATAGCTTGCATTTCTTACTCTTGGGGGGCATAAGGGATAAAATTTGGGGGGCATAAGGAGGGGTTGGGAGATATAAGGTTTATGGGGTATGATATGTTATATTGGCGGTATGATTATAGGTGGATGCCCAATTCCCAATTGGGAGGCATAAGTAGCTTCCCCCATAGTCCTTGCTCCTTTGGCTTGCAAGATCAAGCCTGAGTTCTATTTTGAAATGATTTTAAATGCAGTTGTGAACTGTTGTTTTTGTGTTGAATTGTGTTTTTTTAAAAGGAAATGTGTATGTGAAAGAATTTGTGTGGGAGCCAGTTTGTTGCCATGGTTGAATTGCACCTTCTATTGTATCTTGGTTGGGGCTCGGGGCCAATGATGAAGGAAGGCTTCTCCTTTCATTGGATATCTTGGTTGGGTGGAGAGTGTTGCCTTTCCCCTTCTTTTGTTGTGATCAAATTGGAAGAAAATGGAAGTTGCATGCTGTTGTTTTTGTGCAAGAGAAATGTATAGTTTGACAATCCCTTGTGGAAACCCATTCCTTTGTAATCCTTTCCCACATGATGTGGATGAAATTGTAATAGTTATGTTATGGAGAAATGATGTTGTAATTGATTATGAAGTTATATATTTGAAATGTGAAAGACACTTGCATTTTGTTCTGTACATTGAGAAAGAAAGAGAATTCTGTTATTGTTTTCCAACATTGAAAGATGTAAGTTGTATAATTGAAGTCAATAGAGGATTGCAAATTCATCTCTCATTGCATTGTTGTTATTGTATTGGAACATCAAACTGTGATGAAATTGGAGTATCAAATTGTGATTGGAATCCTTGTTGTTTGGAAAATGGAAAAAGGATAAACACTTAAGTCTACCATGGATTGAATTCAATGTTTCTTTGTATGGAAAAATGAGATAATTAAATCTCTGGTTGAAAGGAAGAAATGGCAATTAAATCCCTCAAGAAATTGACCTCTGCCTTAAATTTAAAATTGGCAATAATTCATTTAAAATGCACAGTTCGGACCTACACTTGATAATCCACTAGAAAATGATATAATCTAGCATGCTAAGACATCAAGGAACTTAATCCGATAAAGGAAACACTTTGGGAAACAATTAAAACATTGCAGAATTGAGCTCAATCTCTTCCTCAACCGTTTTCTATCTTTTGTTGAGCAATTCAATTTTGAATCAATTGAACAAATCAAATTCTCTAAAACAATTTAAACCCTCCCTAGATCAATTCTCCATGTCTGTTGGCATGTTGAGTGATGGAGGAGATCTAATTTAGTCAAATTGAAAAGTTGAAAATTGCCAGTTTGCCAATTAAAAGCCTGCAGATCATTTTTATAAAATTGACCCTTTAAAACTTATCAAAAAGTAAAATTTATACTTCTTGTGCAAAGAGGGCATCGAGAGCTTTCCAAAAGTCCTTGTTTTCCCAAACCGAGCTTTCTAGCTCAAGTTATGGCACTTTGAAGTTTTTGTGCCTTTGCGGGAAAATTTGGGAAAATTTTCCCTAGGCGGGCCCGTAACCCAAAAATTTCCTGTCAAATTGCCTTAGAAAATATTTTGAAAATTTTACTTGGGAAAATTTTCATCTTTTCCTCCACTGGCCCGCAACCAATCAGAGGCTGCCACGTGTCCTCCAGGGGCTGAGGCAGAGGCATGGATTTTTCTTCACCCTTAAACCTTTTGAAAATTTTTGGAAAATTTTCACTTTTACCCCTCGGCCCGTAGCCAACCAGAGGGCACCACATGTCCCCTTGTGGCTATGGCAGGGGTGCACATTTCCTTTTGGACTTAAATTTTAAAAAATTTTGGGAAAAATTCCCATTTTGACCCTGCCGCTGCCCATGACCAATGAAAGCGTGCCACGTGGCACTCTGGGGTGGCGGCGGGTAGGGCGGAAGACCCTTGAATTTTTTTTTTTTTTTTTTTTTGGCCTTTGGGGAAAAATTCTCAATTTTCTCCCATGGCCCACTTCTTCTCCGCCTTCCTCTCAAACTTTGTCCCTTAGCGTGGGCATGCGGACCCGTGCACTTCTTTCTCCCTTTTTCCCCTTCGTGGCGCAAAGCGCTAAATCCACCCACCGCCCGCCCTTCCCTTCTCCCTTCTCCGCTCGGCGCAGGACTCGACACGTGTCCCCTAGGGACCCATGGGGGTGCGGAGTGTTTTGTGCCTTTGAGCCATGTGTTGGGAAAATTTCCCAATGCCACCCCGTGACCGCCAACCCGCCCTAGGCGCATTCCCCCTCCTCTTGCCACGTGTCCCTCTAGGGAAAATTTTCCCTAGAAACTCCGCCCACTCATAACTTGAGTTTTGTAAGGAGTTAGAAGGACTTCTTTATATCACCAGGAAAGGTGAGAAAATTTCCTATCCATTGGGAATGGTTTAGGGAAATTTTGGGAGTGTTATGTAGGAGAAAAATCTAGTTGAATCTCTAAGCCTGTTTGAGAGCAAGCATGGGGTAAGATTACTCCTTGAACCTAACTAAAACATGTAACCCTAAAATTTGAACCTTGTAAACTTGTTATAAGTTAATAAAGGAAACTTTTGTTTTGGTAAACAGGATTTGTTTGGAACCTATTAGTGAAAACTGATGTCTTGCAACTTAGTTGTAGACACTTCAAAAAAAAAAAATTATCCCATAATTTTCTAGCTAACCCTAGGTTGTTTCTTTGGTCTGAATGATGAAGTCACCAAAAGGCCCACAAACCATGGAGAGAAAGGTGCCCAACATTGATAGGGAGAGTGAAGAGAGACTCCCCGAGGTGGCAAGGCCACGTAGACCAGCAATAAAAACACAAAGGGCATGAGAGGGCTGATCACTAAAGCATAGGCATCGAGATGAGAGACGGCGACAAGGAGAAACAAAAATGAATAGGAGGAAACATGGAGGGTAGGATGAGCAATGGAGAAGCCCAAATGTTAGGGAAAGGGTGCTAAAATAGATGTAGCCATCATGTAGGGTGAAAAACTAGAGCCAACCGCCACAGGGGAAGAAGAAAATGCCGGGAATGATGCGTCAACTACAAAATGCCATGCACCAAGAAAGATCACCAACAGAGGGGCCAACTACTAAAGAATGCAAGCCAGAGCACAATAAAATAGGCCAAAAATACGCAGGTCCAAGGAAGTGAGGAAGACGAGGAGGGTAGAAGGGCCAAAATATAGGACCCCAAACGATGCAAAATATCCATGCAGAGCATGGAGGAAAAAATGTCCAACATGGAGAAATGACCAGCATGCAAGAAAAACGCCAAAACCCACTCCACGAGGATCGAAACTGCAAAAACCCGAGCCTAGTATGATGTCCACAACAAAATTGCAAGGACGGTAACAGTAACAACACAGGTAGAAAGCAGAAACAAAAACTTCCAGGAGGCACACGTGAAGAGAAAAATAAATTTAGAGTTTGAAAAAAATGATTTTTCACTGGCAGCAAATGGAAGAAATTGTGATCCAAAACACTCTGAATTTTATTGATAAACAATGACATTCATTTACAAATTTGCCAAGACATGTTTCAGGGATTCACCCCTCATCAGTTGGCATGTCCAAAAAAGGAAGAATGAATGAATGAATGTGAAGGAAAATTACAGAGCGGGTATTAAAAGAGTGGAAGAAGTTGAATGGTTGAGACAAACCCAGAGAGGGAAAGCCAAAAGATTGTAACCAACTCAAAAATTCCAACAAATCATTATTGATAATAACAATTATTAATAATATAATATTAATAATATTTTAATATTATAATTATTAATATGATTTATATTATTACGATTATTATTATTAATATTAATATGAATATTAATAAAATATCAATATTTGAATAATAGTAATAACAATAATAGTAATAATAAAAATCATAGTAATAATTATAATATTAAAATATTATTAATAACATGATTAATAATGATTAAATCTCTATCGGAATGAATATAAAGATTAAAAATGTGGTTCCGAAATGGGAAAATTCATCACCAACAATTAAAATAATCAATCGATAGAGTAACTTTTCCAAAGATGAAATTGACGGAGTCAATAGTGTGGAGAATTTCTGGCAAAGCCAAAAGGTTTAGGGTTTAGGAAAACCCTCTCGAACCAATCCGAAGATAACGATAACAAGAGGGGCCCACATGCCCGAACGAAGCCGAGCAGCACCAAGAGTCTGAGGAAAATAAATGGCAGAGAAACCCGAAGTGGAGGAGCAGCAACAAGAGCCAAAAACCACCAAGAATGATGAAGGCACCAAAAAGTCCCACGAACCATGGAGAGAAAGGTGCCCAACATTGAAAGGGAGAGGCAAGAGAGACTCCCGTGAGGTGGCAAGGCCACGTAGACCAGCAGCAAAAACCCAAAGGGCATGAGAGGGGTGATCACCAAAGCACATGCAGTAGACGAGATGTCTCAAAATAGGATCCAAAAGATTATTGTAATGAGTAGTTGGGTCATAGTAGCGGAACTGGAGAAACAAAAACGACCAGCATGAAACATGGAGGGCGGGATGAGCAACAGAGAAGGAAAAATGTTAGGGAAAGGGCACCAAAATAGACATAGCCACAATGTAGGGTAAAAATCACAGCCAATCGCCACGCAAGGAAGAAGAAAAACACGAAATGATGAAGACACTGCAGAAATGCCATGCACCAAGAATGATCACTAGCAGAGGGGCCAACCACTAAAGAATGTCGAGGCTTGGGAGGGAAAATTCATATGAATTGGTCTTCTGCAACCATACTAGTGAAGGGATACATGGAGAAATTTCTTCCTAAGAAGAAGATGAGGTACATGGTATGAAATTTCAGAAGCCCAGAAGCTAAAATTTTGTACCAAGGTAGAAAGCGGATGAATCACTTTGTAATAACCGAGAAGGAAGAGGATATTCTGATCTTGATAGGTTCGAGACATGCCTTCCCAGAGAAATTTGGATTTTGAAGAAGCATTGAGGATATTCAAGTCTACAAGAGGGCAGTTCCAAATTTACGGATGACACAAACCATGAATAAGAGGAAATCGTTCCTGAAAATTTTCAAACAGAAAAATCAGCTTATGTGTTTATCGTGATGAATAAATTTTCTCATTCCCATTCAAAGATGAGGAATACCTTGATCATGTTACCCAAGAACATACCAATCCAATCTGTAATGAACCCTCGAGTAATAGGAAAGAACTATCTCATACAAGAACCGGCTAAGTGCCGCGGAAGAAACAGAAGACCTTGAAATCAGTCTTGAAATTTTAATGCAAGCCATGAATCTTGAAGACAAGCATGAAATTGACTTAGAAACCTCAACCATTGTGAAGATGGGCTATGTTGAAATAAATCTAGATGAGAGATACAATGTCCATCTTCAGCCAATAGTTGGTGGATATGATGACAAAATGGAGATATTTTCTTTCTCATTTGTAGAAGAAGACTCTCTCCATGATGAAGAAATAGAAGCAAGAAATTTTGAGGCCTTTGAAGCTAGAGCCCCTATGGACAAAGGAGTGATAAAATTCAGCGATTCCCAAGATGATGAGGTAATCCCTCTAGATAGTTTCCTTGAGATGCAAAATAAAGATTCTTCAAAGGCATATAAAGAGGAGCTGCAGGAAATGACAAAGCATAACTCTGTGTAAGAAATATTGGATGCAATGTGGTTACGGAATACCCCAAGTTGATCCTTGATCTCTTCACTCATGTCATAGACATACAATAATAGTATGAGGTCGCATCCAATCCTTCCGTCAGTACTCAAGCACATCACAGTAGAGTAAAGGAAAAGGATAAGTTTGAAGTTTCTCATGGAAAAGAGCTCAACGAGCATAGACCTGGGAAAGAAAAGAATCCATAACGTTCAAGTAGTTTGAACAAAAATCAGCCTTGGGGCAGCGATGAGATGCTCAATGGAGAATCAGCTATATGGATAAACATGGAATGCAACTGACATTATGAGACTAACTTCAAAGAGGATAAAGGCAATGGAATTTCTAAGAGAAGGCCTGAACATCAAGAAGCTCACATGGAATCACTCTTACCAAGTACACAATTTTTTTGAAAGCATTTGGATTTCATTAAAAAAGCGAGGGGGAGATTACTTTTGAAACTTGTCAATGGATTTGAGAACATCATCATTCGATGTTTCCTCTTCAGGGGGTAACTTTTAAGAAATGAAAAGTACTTAATTGAAAGCATCTTGTCCCTGCCTTGTACCATAGGTGATTGATAGATGTGTTTCCATTTATATGGGCGTGTTTCCCTTCTGTTGTGTGTGTCATTTCCTTTTCGTGGGTGTGTGTGTGTGTTTCCTTCTTTGCTCGCTTTCTCTTTTGTAAGTTGTACATGAATCCACAAGGCCCAATGGATAAGGCCCTAGTCAACAAATTATATGGTCTAAAGTTGAGATTCTGGGAGTTCTCATGTCTTTCCGTGCTCAATCCATGTCATGTAACTAATCTAGAGCCAACTATTTTCGTGCAAATGGCCAATAGGAAATTAACAATTTCCAAGCACGAAAACTATACCCTAGTGTCAAATTTTTAAGTCCTATCATTTCAAGATACCTCGAGTCAAATCCATCAGTTTTGTTACCCCCTATTTGATGTCAAATTTGTCCCCTAGGTGATTTAGGAAAGTCAATTTAATCCCCTAGGTGATTTCATGATCCGAAAAATAATCAGATTATTACGATCTGATCTTGGACCCTTATAGGCTTTAATTATTTGCCAATAATTTACTCCTTTTAAGTAATCAATTTAAAATAATGCAAGACAATAATGAAAATTGCACACAGATTGATTACGGAGTTCGGCAATTGCCTACGTCTCGGGTTTGTGATCGAACCGTTCCACTAGTCAAAACTTGTAAGTTACAATAGTATTTTCACAAGAAAACCTAATGGAATTTTACTTGCCTATAAGTACTCCAGTTCTTCAAACGAAAAGGGTGAAAAATAGCACCCGACTTCCACCTTCTTGGCTTACAATCTCCTTTGGCTGTGATCGGCCTTCCCGATGCAAACAATGCGAAGCTAGCACTCCGATCGACAATCCAAGATTTGCAAATAGTTGGGGTGGCTCTATGGGCCGACTAGGTAGTTTGAATAACTCCTAGCCACAAATATTTAATCTACTATTGCCTAAAATAATAGGCCAATAGACCATACCTGTTGACACATCCCACAAATAAGCTTAATAAATAATAAGCTTGAGTTGTGTGTGTCCACCGTTCCGCGCTCTAGCAATGAGCTTCTCCGTTGTGTCAGTGTGTGTACATTACAATGAACTAGGTACCCTATTTATACATTTTTAGGGCCCAAAAATAATGCACTTGCATATTATCCTTAGGCTATTTTAGCCTCACCCGTAGCATAGTTGATGGGATTAAATCCCTATGTGGGCGGATTTCATGTTTTAATGGGATTAATACCCAATTTAGCCACATTTGAATATTTTAATGGGATAAATATCCCATAAGAGCGGCTAGCATTTGGTAAGATGGGATTAAAACCCAAATTTGGTGCTTTGCATTTGTTAAGGGATAAAAATCCCATAAGGAGTGGCATTCCTTGAAAAGAGGGAATAAATCCCACATTTGGCGGTGTTTGGCTTTGATAAGGTTTTTTAAACCTTAGCCACCCCTTTATTCATGTGGATCTCCACGCATGGGCCTTTTCCCCCACACCACTTGCTTCATCTTCCCCTCCTCACGTGGAATCTTCCACGCATGACATGCATGCCTTTACCACGTGGACATAACCTAGAATGTTGGCCGATATGTGTGGTTGGTTGGTTTATGTGAGCTTAATACTAATTAATGTAGCCCACTTGTCATCTCCCGATAGGAAAATTGAGTAAATTCGATGAGTGGTGGCAAGACCATGTGGTGGCTTGTGGACCCACCACGTTGGCGATAATACCATAGTCCACACACGGCACGGTAGGGCTCCCTTCGTAATAAAAGTTGAGCCTCTTGTTCCCATGCACCACTTTTACGCTCGTCGAAGACTGGTGATTGAAAACCAACAAAAAAATCCCCTTTGCCTTTTACCACGTGTCGCAGTGCAATTGGTCCAATATTGACCAGTTGACCAGAGTTGACTTTCCTGTTGACTGAACTTTGACCGGACATATCTAGAGCTCCCGATGTCCGTTTGTCGCGTTCTCACAGTTGTTAGAAAGCTCTCGAGATGATCTTACGAATCGACACCATTTAGGGATCTTTAGGGAACCTTTTGAAAATGATCCCTTGATCACATCTCCCACTAAGAAAGGCTTTTTGTCCCAAAAAGCTTCCATACTGTCCGAATCTAAAAACTCTGCTGCCACCTCGGAAGTGTTGTTGTAGTAGACCCTTGGGTCTTTTCTCCAACCTTCTCACTTCGACAACTCTACTCCGATCCTGGGACCTGTGGGTTATGGGTCCACGATGCTTCCATTGCGCCACTCTGATATCCGAAGAAGACCTCCACGCCTCCGCTTTATGGTGCTAAGTTTTTGAATGAAACCTCAACGCTCCTTCTGTGCGGTGCTAAGCTTCTTGATATCTGACAACAAGGATCTTCTTTTACTCTATAACATAGCTCCTGGCTTCGAGTTGATTCCACAGAATCCGAATTGGTTTGAAGGAACTCCATGTTACGTAGAGCTTTGATTGATCCGATGTCACTGATGGACAATGCCTTGTCCCTTTTACAGACCTCAACGCCTCCAATGCATGATGCTAAGCCTCTTTCAAGACCTCGAGCCTCCAATGCACGATGCTAAGTCTCTTGTAGACCTCAACGCCTCCGATGCATGATGCTAAGCCTCTTTCAAGACCTCGAGCCTCCGATGCATGATGCTAAGTCTATTGATCAGCTACCATTCGTATGTGTGGTCACAATGCCTTGACACCGAATGACGTTCCGAGCTGATCCTTTAAGAGCTCCTCTTGTTGACATACTAATATCAGGTATCATTCTGCTGCACTTGGTCGCAATGCCTCTACATAGAATGAAGTTCGACCCGACGTCAATACCAACGGTGATTTAGCTACCATTTTGCTGCACGGTCACAATTCCTCTACACAGAATGAAGTTCCGAGCTGATCTCTATGAACTCTACGTCTGCACAAATGGCAGATCGGTCTCCAAGCTTTACATGAGTTAATTCCCGTGTCCAAACCGTAATAGGTACTCACACACTGATTAGGAGATATGTTAGGAGCATTAATCAAATTTTCTAAGTAAGAAAATCCATTGAGTATTGTAAACCTTTCTCTCAGCATTTTCTCACAATATCTGATCTCCAAACTTAATACTGCATACGATTCATCAATCTGAATTATGCAATATATAATTGAAAAATTGTTGACTTACCCATTTTAAAGGACTTTCACTTTCAGGTATTACCTGGTCCTGGGTTGAATTGTCAACTAGTGGTGGAGTAGAAACTTCCTCTGCCTTTGCAATAGGCCTCCATTCCATCTTTGGCTTGCCATTACCCTGATGGCGAGATGGATGCAATTTCAGCAATTTTCCACCCGATGCCCATTCCTCTCGTAATGAGCACGAAATTCCTCTTCATCTCCTTATTCTGGGATGAGGAACTCTTTTTGCCATTTCTCGACTCTGCATGACGAGATTGGTCTTTCTGATTTGCCTTGTTCTTGATGAATGGCATCAACTTCTTCATCAGTGTCCTTCTCTTCCAGCATCTAGCCACTGAATGATTATGCAATCCACAAAAAGTACATGGAAAAGAATTCCACATCTTCTGAAAATCATAACCATACTTCTTAAGCTGAAAAAGTGGATCAGAAGTTTTATTGTGCTTATGATTATGGTAAGAAACTGGAGGTGGAATCTCATTACCTCTTCGCTGATTTCTCTTACCACATCTTTCTGTGACGACGAAGCACAACTTTCCTACTCAGAATCTTCTTGCAGGACTAGTGGGGTAATCACTTTGCTTTCGGAAGCTTGTCTCCCGTCAGCGTTCTTGGAGCATTCTCCAATTTCCATTCCCACACTAGGATAACCCAAACCTGCAAAACGAGGACGATCCTCGACCTGTATTGGGTTAGAAATACCTTGGCCATTTTTACCAAGGCCTCTTCCATCAAATCCCATTTTATCTAGTAACTTGGATCCAATGCCTCTAGTATGCTTTTCAAACAAACCAAAGACTTTATTACCTGAATAAAACCGAATGGGAGGAAGAAGAAGATTCCCGTGGTGAACAACTTATAGTGCAATCATCTGCCATGGCCTCTACATCTGAATTTGAAGGTATTTCCTTCCTCTGATCACCACATTACAACCTTGCCAAGAGCTCATCCTTGGTTTTCAGTTCTAATTTCAAACGAGCATACTCCTCTTCCAAGGAGGAATACATTGATCGTAGGAGAGAATTCTCTTCCTGGATCTGGTGATTATAAGCTTCAATTTCCTCGAGCTTTGCTTGTTTAGACATCTTGCCCACTAGTGCACTTGTACCCTGTTCACACAAATTGAACCAACTGCACTAATCTTGAAGCAATCACTTTGTTAATCAGATTTACTGAAAAACAAATATGGAGCTAAACCAGCTCTGATACCAAACATGATCCGAAAATAATCAGATTATTACGACCTGATCTCGGACCCTTATAGGCTTTAATTATTTGCTGATAATTTACTCCTTTTAAGTAATCAATTTAAAATAATGCAAGACAATAATGACAATTGCACACAGATTGATTACGGAGTTCGGCAATTGCCTACGTCTCCGGGTTCGTGATCAAACCGTTCCACTAGTCAAAACTTGTAAGTTACAATAGTACTTTCACAAGAAAACCTAATGGAACTTTACTTGCCTATTAGTACTCTAGTTCTTCAGAAGACAAGGGTGAAAAATAGCACCCGACTTCCACCTTCCTGGCGTACAATCTCCTTTGGCTGTGATCGGCCTTCCCGATGCAAACAATGTGAAGCTAGCACTCCGGTCGACAATCCAGGATTTGCAAATAGTTGGTGTGGCTCTATGGGCCGACTAGGTAGTTTGAATAACTCCTAGCCACAAATATTTAATCTACTATTGCCTAAAATAATAGGCCAATAGACCATACTTGTTGACACATCCCACAAATAAGCTTAATAAATAATAAGCTTGAGTTGTGTGTATCCACCGTTCTGCGCTCTAGCAATGAGCTTCTCCGTTGTGTCGGTGTGTGTACATTACAATGAAATAGGTACCCTATTTATACATTTTTAGGGCCCAAAAATAATGCACTTGCATATTATCCTTAGGCTATTTTAGCCTCACCCGTAGCATAGTTGATGGGATTAAATCCCTATGTGGGCGGATTTCATGTTTTAATGGGATTAATACCCAATTTAGCCGCATTTGAATATTTTAATGGGATAAATATCCCATAAGAGCGGCTAGCATTTGGTAAGATGGGATTAAAACCCAAATTTGGCACTTTGCATTTGTTAAGGGATAAAAATCCCATAAGGAGCGGCATTCCTTGAAAAGAGGGAATAAATCCCACATCTGGCGGTGTTTGGCTTTGATAAGGTTTTTTTAAACCTTAGCCACCCCTTTATTCACATGGATCTCCACGCATGGGCCTTTTCCACCACACCACCGCTTCATCTCCCCCTCCTCACGTGGAATCTTCCACGCATGACATTGCATGCCTTTACCACGTGGACATAACCTAGCATGTTGGCTGATAAGTGTGGTCGGTTGGTTTATGTGAGCTTAATACTAATTAATGTAGCCCACTTGTCATCTCCTGATAGGAAAATTGAGTGAATTCGATGAGTGGTAGCAAGACCACGTGGTTGCTTGTGGACCCACCATGTTGGCGATAATACCATAGTCCACACAGCGGCCGGGCTCCCCTCCGTAATAAAAGTTGAGCCTCTTGTTCCCGTGCACCACTTTTACGCTTGTCGAAGACCGGTGATCGAAAACCAACAAACAACTCCCCTTTGCCTTTTGCCACGTGTCGTAGTGCAATTGGTCAAATATTGACCAGTTGACCAGAGTTGACTTTCATGTTGTCTGAACTTTGACCGAACTTATCTAGAGCTCCCGATGTCCGTTTGTCGCGTTCTCACAGTCGTTGGAAAGCTCTCGAGATGATCTTCTGAACTGACACCATTTATGGATGTTTAGGGAACTTTTGAAAATGATCCCCTGATCACACCTCCCCACTGAGAAAGGCTTTTTGTCCCAAAAAGCTTCCATACTTGTCCTGAATCAAAACTCGCTGCCACCTCGGAAGTGCTGCTGTAGTAGACCCTTGGGTCTTCTCCTCCAACCTTCTCACTTCGACAACTCGCTCCGATCCCGGGACTCGTGGGTTATGGGTCCACGATGCTTCCACGCGCCACTCGATATCCGAAGAAGACCTCCACGCCTCGCTTTATGGTGCTAAGTTTCGAATAAAACTTCAACGCTCCTGCGGGCGGTGCTAAGCTTCTTGATATCGACAACAAGGATCTTCTTTTACTCTATAACACAGACTCCGGCTCCGAGTTGATTCCATGAATCCGAATCGGCTTGAAGGAACTCCATGTTACGTAGAGCTTTGATTGATCTCGATGTCACTGATGGACAATGCCTTGTCCCTTTATAGACCTCAACGCCTCTAATGCATGATGCTAAGCCTCTTTTAAGACCTCGAGCCTCCAATGCACGATGCTAAGTCTCTTGTAGACCTCAACGCCTCGATGCATGATGCTAAGCCTCTTTCAAGACCTCGAGCCTCCGATGCATGATGCTAAGTCTGTTGATCAGCTACCATTCGTATGTGTGGTCACAATGCCTTGACACCGAATGACGTTCGAGCTGATCCTTTGAGAGCTCCTCTTGTTGACATACTAATATCAGGTACCATTCTGCTACACGGTCGCAATGCCTCTACATAGAATGAAGTTCCGACCCGACGTCAATGCCAACGGTGATTCAGCTACCATTCTGCTGCACGGTCACAATGCCTCTACACAGAATGAAGTTCCGAGCTGATCTCTATGAACTCTACTGTCTGCACAAATGGCAGATCAATCTCCAAGCTTTATATGAGTTAATTCCTGTGTCCAAGCTGTAACAGGTACTCACACGCTGATTAGGAGATATGTTAGGAGCATTAATCAAATTTTCTAAGTAAGAAAATCCACTGAGTATTATAAACCTTTCTCTCAGCATTTTCTCACAATATCTGATCTCCAAACTTAATACTGCATACGATTCATCAATCTGAATTATGCAATATATAATTGAAAAATCTGTTGACTTACCCATTTGAAAGGAATTTCACTTTCGTGTATTACCTCGGTCCTGGGTTGAATTGTCAACTAGTGGTGGAGTAGAAACTTCCTCTGCCTTTGCAATAGGCCTCCATTCCATCTTTGGCTTGCCATTACCCTGATGGCGAGATGGATGCAGTTTCCAAAAATTTTCCACCCGATGCCCATTCCTCTGGTAATGAGCACGAAATTCCTCTTCATCTCTCCTTATTCGGGATGAGGAACTCTTTCGCCATTTTCGACTCGCATGACGAGATTGGTCTTTCTGATTTGCCTTGTTCTTGATGAATGGAATCAACTTCTTCATCGTGTCCTTCTTCCAAAGATCGGCCCACCGAATGATTATGCAATCCACAAAAATTACATGGAAAGGAATTCCACATCTTCTGAAAATCATAACCATACTTCTTAAGCTGAAAAAGTGGATCATAAGTTTTATTGTGCTTATGATTATGGTAAGAAACTGGAGGTGGAATCTCATTACCTCTTCGCTGATTTATCTTACCACATCTTGCTTGTGACAAGGAAGCACTGATTTCCTACTAAGAATCTTCTTGCAGGACTAGTGGGGTAATCACTTTGCTTTCGGAAGCTTGTCTCCCGTCACCATTCTTGGAGCATTCTCCAATTTCCATTCCCACACTAGGATAACTCAAACCTGTAAAACGAGGACGATCCTCGACCTGTATTGGGTTAGAAATACCTTGGCCATTTTTACCAAGGCCTCTTCCATCAAATCCCATTTTATCTAGTAACTTGGATCCAATGCCTCTAGTATGCTTTTCAAACAAACCAAAGACTTTATTACCTGAATCAAACCGAATGGGAGGAAGAAGAAGATTCCCGTGGTGAACAACTTATAGTGCAATCATCTGCCATGGCCTCTGCATCTGAAGTTGAAGGTATTTCCTTCCTCTGATCACCACATTGCAACCTTGCCAAGAGCTCATCCTTGGTTTTCAGTTCCAATTTCAAACGAGCATACTCCTCTTCCAAGGAGGAATACATTGATCGCAGGAGAGAATTCTCTTCCTGGATCTGGTGATTATAAGCTTCAATTTCCTCGAGCTTTGCCTGTTTAGACATCTTGCCCATAGTGCACTTGTACCCTGTTCACACAAATTGAACCAACTACACTAATCTTGAAGCAATCACTTTGTTAATCAGATTTACTGAAAAACAAATATGGAGCTAAACCAGCTCTGATACCAAACATGATCCGAAAATAATCAGATTATTACGACCTGATCTCGGACCCTTATAGGCTTTAATTATTTGCCGATAATTTACTCCTTTTAAGTAATCAATTTAAAATAATGCAAGACAATAATGACAATTGCACACAGATTGATTACGGAGTTCGGCAATTGCCTACGTCTCGGGTTCGTGATCGAACCGTTCCACTAGTCAAAACTTGTAAGTTACAATAGTACTTTCACAAGAAAACCTAATGGAATTTTACTTGCCTATCAGTACACTAGTTCTTCAGACGAAAAGGGTGAAAAATAGCACCCGACTTCCACCTTCCTGGCGTACAATCTCCTTTGGCTGTGATCGGCCTTCCCGATGCAAACAATGCGAAGCTAGCACTCCGGTCGACAATCCAGGATTTGCAAGTAATTGGTGTGGCGCTATGGGCCGACTAGGTAGTTTGAATAACTCCTAGCCACAAATATTTCATCTACTATTGCCTAAAATAATAGGCCAATAGACAATACTGTTGACACATCCCACAAATAAGCTTAATAAATAATAAGCTTGAGTTGTGTGTGTCCACCGTTCCACGCTCTAAAGAATGAGCTTCTCCGTTGTGTCGGTGTGTGTACATTACAATGAACTAGGTACCCTATTTATACATATTTAGGGCCCAAAATAATACACTTGCATATTATCCTTAGGCTATTTTAGCCTCACCGTAGCATAGTTGATGGGATTAAATCCCTATGTGGGCGGATTTCATGTTTTAATGGGATTAATACCCAATTTAGCCGCATTTGAATATTTTAATGGGATAAATATCCCATAAGAGTGGCTAGCATTTGGTAAGATGGGATTAAAACCCAAATTTGGTGCTTTGCATTTGTTAAGGGATAAAAATCCCATAAGGAGTGGCATTCCTTGAAAAGAGGGAATAAATCCCACATTTGGCGGTGTTTGGCTTTGATAAGGTTTTTTTAAAACCTTAGCCACCCCTTCATTCACGTGGATCTCCACGCATGGGCCTTTGCCCCCACACCACCGCTTCATCTCCCTCTCCTCACGTGGAATCTTCCACGCATGACATTGCATGCCTTTACCACGTGGACATAACCTAGCATGTTGGCTGATATGTGTGGTCGGTTGGTTTATGTGAGCTTTAATACTAATTAATGTAGCCCACTTGTCATCTCCCGATAGGCAAATCGAGTGAATTCGATGAGTGGTGGCAAGACCACGTGGTGGCTTGTGGACCCACCACGTTGGCGATAATACCATAGTCCACACGGCGGCCGGGCTCCCCTCCGTAATAAAAGTTGAGCCTCTTGTTCCCTGCACCACTTTTACGCTCGTCGAAGATCGGTGATCGAAAACCAACAAACAACTCCCCTTTGCCTTTTGCCACGTGTCGCAAAGTGCAATTGGTCCAATATTGACCATTGACAGAGTTGACTTTCATGTTGATCGAACTTTGGTGAACTTATCTAGAGCTCCCGATGTCCGTTTGTCGCGTTCTCAGCCAGTCGTTGGAAAGCTCTCGAGATGATATTCTACACTGACACCATTTAGGGATGTTTAGGGAACTTTTTGAAAATGATCCCCGATCATTTGGGAAGTTCTAAAAATATGTTATCTTCGGCAAGTATTGGGAAGGGCTATCACTTGCCTTCCCAAGACCTGGATCAAACCTTGGAGTGGAACAGAAGGGAAAAATTAACATGGAGGTGAATTGAAGACCTTAGAACATCATGGAAATTATTTTGAAGTTTTGAAAGACTTGGAGCAGTCTAAGTAAAAATAGGGTTCACAAACCTAGGCAAGACACGAGCGTAAAAAACTGTTGGGCTTCGTAAGAATATTCCGGGAGCTCTAGATGGAGTTATAAGTAAAACAAAACATCTACGGAAATAATATTCCAAGACCTACATGATGGTGAAATCATATTTTTCACAAAACTTTGGCACATAAGATTTGCAAACAATATTTATCAGGCACAAGTTTAGTCTCAAATCACAAATCTGATTTTTCATGGATCAAATGGATGCATCAAGACATGAGACCCCAACCATTGGATTAAAAATTCCATTTCTCGAAAGGATCATATAAAATTTCACCAATAAATTCCACTGGGAGCTCAAGTTATCATCATTCCAAGTTACCCTCTCAAAGGTAGTTCATGACTTAGTCATTTTTTGGGAGGACACATGTCAGCACCAGGATCCTGGTGGGATTTCATGTCCCCGAAGTCCCTGAGGTCAGGTACACCAACCCTTGAAAAATGTTCCTAGCCCCCATGTGACCTCTAGACCCTCATGTGACTTCCAGATTTGAAATTTCATCCCCTAGGTGCATTTTTGGAGCATTCATTCCCTGCCATCAAATCAAGTGCCATGTGTCAGCTCCAGGACCATTCTAGAAACTGATTTCCCTCATGTCCCCGAGATCGGGGACATAAAGCATGGAAAAATTCACCCAACCCCTATGGTGAGTCTTTTGGTATCCCACGTGACTGACTTTCATCCCCCAGGTGCATTTTTGGAGCATCCATTCCTTGCTTTCAGATCAAGCGCCACGTGTCAACTCCAAAACCACCGTGGAAACTGATGTTCCTCATGTCCCTGAGATGAGGGACACCAAACATGGAAAAATTCACCCAAACCTCTAGGAGAGTGTTTTGGTCACCCATATGACTAGTTTCCATCCCTCGGTGCTTTAAAGTTGATTTTAGAGCACTCATTCCCTGTCGTCGGATCGACGCCACGTGTCGCCATCTTGCTCTTTTCAAAAATGATGTCCCTCGTGTCCTTCGAGGTCGGGACATAAGGGAAAAAAGTGCGCCTAACTCCAACTCAAAAATTTGAAATTTTTTCTAATCATTGGCCGCTTCTCACCGCTTCTAACATACGTGTGCACTGAGACATCTCCATCTCCTCCTCTATAACTCCTCACCATCATTACTCCATTGCTGAACCTTGAAATTCCTTCCCTTCACTCCATGAAAACATACAGCAAGTAGAAGGAAAATTATAGAAAACATAGAAGGAGAAACATAGAAAGAAGAAGGAGAAAACAGAGAAAACTCCATGGCCATGAAACGAGAAGTTGAAGAAATCTCCCAAACGGATGTGTGAAACAACAAGTTATATTTTTATGTTCATTCCTCTACCCAAGGCCATTAAGAATACACCTTCAAACTCTCCTCTTATGCAACAGAGCATCCACAACAAAGAAATCCCACTTCTAGCTCAACGAAGAAAAAATCCAATTTCTGTCAAACCATTGGGTGAAACGAAGTAGAATTTCGTGTGAAGCACCAAAAGCAAAAACCTATCACAATGAAATTTATTTTGTTTCAAATGCAGTAAAAAACTAAACCTGTAATTTTGAGGTCCATTAATGGCTTCTGTGTCCCAAAGCACTGCCAGCACCGAAAATTAAAAATTTAAAATATCCTGTACTATTAAGCGGACGGACCCAAAATTTCAGAGGGGTGATATTGGGAAAAAATCCATATCAAAAAATTTCATTCCATGTGAATCCGACTCCCACAAGCCAACTTTCTAAAAATAGCAGGTCTAGTACATAAGAACTGTTATTTCAAGAAAGTCATCGATAAAAGAACCTGCAAAGGAGGTGAAGACATTGGAGATGCACTACAACCGAGAATTCACCGAACGGACATTTTGAAACTTACTAAAAATAGTAAGTGGTCCCACGGACGCTTGCTAAAAATAGAAAGTCACATTGAAAGATCATTATTGGCACAATGGGACATTCAAAACTTTGTCGCATCAGAGCTTTCCATGAACGAAGACCATCGAACTTCATCACAAGAAACATCTTATCCTCCTCTCTCTCTCCCCTCCCCCAAATTTCTCTCTCTTCAAATGTTCTAAATCTTTGTTGGGGTTTGCACTTTTTTGATATGCCTTAAGTCACTTAAAAGTGACTTTAGAAACATAATGTAAATTAAGTCACCTTGATTTTATAAAAGGGACTTAAATATTTTGTAGGAATATGAATAGTCTAAAGTTAGAATTAAGGCATATGGAGGGTCATGATGAAGATGATAAATCACCTCTCATTCTACAAATTGTAACGCCATTCCCATTTATAAGGGTTGGTGATTGATCTTGTAAACTCAAGAGTGCATAGTACCTAGAGAAAGAATATGAGATAACCATTTTCTTCTACTTTCCTCCACTTTGTCAAATTTCTTCCATTCCCACACTATGTACAACTTCTGTTTAAGCATCAATACAAGAAGGATTTTGTTTAGAAACTATAAGTTCGCAATCTTATTTCTTCTTATTTCCATTTTCGTGGTTGTTTCTTCTCATAAATGCATGTGTTGATCTAATGTCCTACCTGTAACATTAGGTCCCATATCTCATTTCTCACTCCCCTTTCCTTCTCTACAAAAAAATTCCTCTCGCAGGTATCTACAAGCTTTACCGCAGGGTCAGTGGAGTGTCCTTGTTGGATCCTTGGTCAAAAGGCCACCACAGAAATCCACCTTTTCATGTGTATGCATATATGGCAGTTACACCAATTAAGTAGAGGGACTTATATTCCCAGAGCGTTGGTAAGAAATCCACAAGTTTTTCCACCTGAAATATTTTCTCACCAACAAATATGTTTCTTTCTCGCGCCATGAAGACTCCTCTTGATGTTGATAGTAGGATTTAAAACTCTGCCATTCATAATCTCTCTTCTAGGCATCTTTCTTATGATGAATTAAAAATTCTTAGTATTGGCATTAAATTCATCCCTCACCCTCCTCCTATGTCTATGGATGTTATCTTCTCCGAATTTAGAGCTTTTTGTAAGAAATCTTTGTCTGTGCTTGTTTTGGCACTCTCTGATCTTGCTGATCATGCATCTCTGAATTCCTTTTCCTTTGTTTCTCCTTCAGGTAATGAAGTTGCCTCCATATCTGCTTTTGTTACTCGATGTTTTCCATTTTAGTTTCACATTGCCAATCCTTTTTAGCAACCTCTTGAGCCGAATCTACAGTTGGAAGAGATTATTAAGCATGTTGAAGCTCTTCTAAAAAAGAGAATTTTATGTTGTTCTTTTTCCAAACATCCTCCACTTTCTGAGATAACTCAATGCTCTTAGAAAAGACAATTCTATTATCTTCAAGCCCGAGGATAAAAATTTGGGTCTCGTGGTGCTAGATGTTTCTTGGTACAAGACTGAAGGTTTAAGACAACTTGCTGATTCTGCTATTTATGTGAAGGTGGAATCCATTCCTTGGAATCTTATTTGGAATAAACTTGACTTTATCATTTCTAAATTTTCCTCTTTCTTATCTCCCATTTTCAAGTTTCTCAATCATAATATTGTCTCTCTCACGAGATCTTGTGCATTTTATCTCCTTCCCAAAATTCACAAACCTGTTTTGGTTGGGAGACCTATATGCAGTTACTCTGGTTATATGCTTGAACCCGCCTCCAAACTCCTTCACTTTCTTTTGTTTCCCATTCTCCTTCAGACAAAATTCCATCTTCCGGACTCCATCTCTCTTCTTCGTGACATTAGCAATTGCCGCTTCCCGGCTGATTGCATTTTGTTCACATTTGATGTGGAGTCTCTTTATCCCAACATTCCTACTACTGAGGGTCTCATTGCTCTTCGTGTGATGGTTTCAAACTATTTTTAGAGCACAATCTTGATGTTGGTCTAATCGACTTGGTGATTAATCTTACTAAGCACGTGCTTCGGGAACATTATCTCAAATTTGATGGTTCTTTTTATAAGAAAATAAGGGGTACAATTATGGGAAACAACTTCGATGTGGTGTATGCTTGCTTGTTCCTTTTCCATTTGGAACAGCAGCTGGTTGCTCGTTTTGATACTTCGCCCCTTGCTTTCTACAGGAGATATATTGATGATGCTTTGGGAATTTGGACCGGGAGTGAAGCTTCTTTGCTGGAATTTTTCGAGCAATACCAAAGCTTCTATTCTGAAATAGAAATACCTCCCACCTTCTCCCATATTCTTACTACCAAATGTTTTCAAAAGCCTCTCAATACCTACCGATATATTACTTTTGGTTCTTGGCATCCACAACACAAGAAAAAAAAATATTTCACTATTAATGAACTTAAGAGATATTTATTGTGTGAATCTGATCTATCCAGCTTCATCAATATCAAGAGGCTTCTTTATCCCATATTTCATGCTAGAGGGTATCCTAAGCGGTTTCTACTTCATTGTTTCAGCCTCGCCTCTCACAAGGATAAACCAATGCTGCTCAATCAAATGCATCTTGGTGTTCGAAAGAGAAAGAGTGCCCCCTCATTTTAAGCTTGATTATAGCGCATCCACTAGAGCTCTAAACTGGGGGGCATCCCTAAACACTATACTTCATCAGAAATGCCAAGAAGTACCTACATTGCATCATATCCCCCTTGCAAGAGTCTGTTGGCATAACCCCAAAAGATTGGGGTCCTTTCTTCTTCGGAGTAGATTCCACTCTTGATGTGTTTCTCACGTTTTTGTAACGGTTTCATTTAGTTTAATTTTGGTTTTTATTTATGTTATTTAATTATGTTTTGTAATTTTATTGAATCTTCTTTATTCAGATTTTTAATATTTTTGGATTTTTTAATCTAATTATATTAAATTTCTTTGAATTGAGCTCATTCAATTTAATTAAAAATCTAATTAAATCTCTTAATTAACTACCCAAATTAATATTTTCCCCCTCCAAATTTTCTCGATCTACACTTATTTTCTCTTCTTATACCCTCTTTCGACATTACTCTTATTTTACTAAACTCCCTCATTCCAACTAATGAGCGGTGAATCCACGAACCATGTTTTGGAAAGGATTTGGATTTATTTTGTAAGATCTTTATTAATAAATTTTTCTAGTTTCTCTCATGGATTCTTGTGTTTGATTTCCTATATGATCCACCATTCTCATTCTCGTAAAGTTGTGACTAATCATTTTTATAAATTATAAATTATAAACTTTAAACTATAGATTTTAAACTATAAATTTTAAATTATAAATTTTAAACTATATATTTTAAAGTATAAATTTTAAAGTATAAATTTTAAATTATAAATTTTAAACTATAAATTTCAAACTATAAATTTTAAATTATAAATTTCAAACTATAAATTATAAATTATAAATTTTAAACTATAAATTTTAAGCTATCATTTTTAAACTATAAATTATATATTTTAAACTATAAATTATAAATTTTAAACTAATAATTTTAAACCCTAAACCCTAAACCCTAAAATCCCAAAACCATAAACCCCAAAACCGAACCCCAAACCCCAATCCACGAAACCCAAAACCTAAAACACAAACGGGAACTCCGAAACCACAAACCGAAACCTCAAACCCCGAACCCCGAAAACTCGAAACCTGAAACCCCGAAACCCTAAACCCTAAACCTAAAACCCCAAACCCTAAACCCCAAAACCACGAAATGCCGAAACACCAAAACCATGAACCAAACCCAAAACCCAAAACCCAAACCCGAAAGATGAAACCCTTAAACCCTAAAACACAAAACCCAAAACCCCAAAACCCCAAACCCCCAAAACCCGCACCCCAAAAACCCCTAAAGCCCTAAAGCCCTAAATCCCTAAACACTAAAACCCTAAGCAATAAACCCTAAACTCTAAAACCCTAATTCCTAAACCCTAAACCCTAATACACTAAACCCTAAACTCTAAACCCCAAACCCTAACCCCTAAACCCTTAAACCCCAAACCCCAAACCCCAAACCCTAACCCCTAAACCCTAAAACCAAACCCCAAACCCTAATCCCTAAACCCTAACCATAAACCCCTAAACCCCTAAACCCTAAACCCCTAAACCCTATACCCTAAACCCTAAAACCTAAACCCAAAACCCTAAACCCCAAACCCAAAACCCTAAACCGTAAAACCCAAAACCTAAACCCTAAAACCATAAACCGTAAACCCTTAAATCCTTAAACCCTAAAATACTAAAACGCTAAAACCCAAAACTCAAAACCCAAAACCCCAAACCTCAATCCCCAATCCCCATTCCCGAACCCGAACCCTAATCCCCAAACACCAAAACCCCAAAACCAAAAACCCCAAACCCTAAACCCCAAACCCTAAACCCCAAAACCTAAAACCCCAAACCTCAAACCCAAAACCCTAAAACCCTAAACCCTTAAATCCTAAACCCCTAAACCTTAATCCATAACCCCTAACCCTTAACCCTAAACTCTAAACCCTAAACCCTAAAACCCTAAACCTCAAGCCGTAAAACCCTAAACCCAAAACACCAAAACCCCAAAACCCTCAAACTCATAAACCCTAAAACACCAAACCCTAAAACCCTAAAAACCTAAAACCCTAAGCCGTCAAAATCAGTAAACCTAATTTCCTTAAACCTAAAAACCTAAACCCTAAACCCTAAAACCCAAACCCTAAACCCTAAACCCCTAAACCCCAAAATCCTAAACCCCAAACCCCAAACCCAAAACCCCAACCCAAACCCAAACCCTTAACCCCAAACCCCAAAACCCTAACACAAACCCCTAACCCCAAATCCACAAACCCCAAATCCCTACCCCTAAACCCCTAAACCCTAAACCCTATACCGTAAACCCTAAGCCCAAATCACAAACCCCAAACCCCAAACCCCAAACCTCAAACCAAAACCCCAAACCTCAAACTAAAACCCCAACCCCAACCCCAAACCCAAAATGCCAAACCCCAAAACCTTAAACCCCCTAAAAATCCCCTAAACCCCAACCCAAAACCCCAACCTAAACCACCAAACCCAAAACCCCAACCCAAAACCCAAAAACCACCAAACCCTAAACCCCAAACCCCGAACCCCAAACAAGAAACCCCAAAACCCCTAATGCCAAACCCTAAACCCTAAACCCTAAACCCCAAAACCCTAAACCCCAAAACCGAAACCCTAAACCATAAAACCCGAAACCTCAAAACCCCTAAACCCCTAACCCCTAAACCCTAAACCTAAAACCCAAAACCCTAAACCCTTACCCAAAAACCCTAAACCCTAAACCCCGCAACCCTAAACCCCTAAATCCATAAAACCCTAAACCCTAAACCTTAAACCCTAAACTCTAATCCCCAAACCCCAATCCCTAATCCCTAATCCTTAATCCCCAAACCCCAAACCCCAAACCTCAAACCTCAAATGCAAACCCTAAACCCAAACCCCAAAACACTAAACTAGAAAACTAGAAAACCCTAACCCCAAACCCAAACCCAAAACCCCAAACCCCAAACCCAAAACCCTAAACCCTAAATCCTAAACCCCTAAACCCTTAAGCCTCTTAAACTTAACCCCTAACACCCAACCCTTAACCCTAAACCCTAAAACCCTAAACCCTAAACCATGGAACCGCAAAACCCTAAACCCCAAACCCTAAAACCCTAAAACCAAAAACCCCAAAACCCCAAAACCCCAAACCCCAAACCCTAAACCCTAAATCCTAAAATCCTAACCATAAACCCTAAACCCCTAAACCTCAAACCCTAAACCCCAAACCCCAAACCCCAACCACTAAACCCTAAACCCTAACCCCTAAATCGTAAACCGTAAACCGTAAACCCTAACCCATACCCCTAAACACTAAACCCCTAACCCCTAAACCCCTATCCCATAAACCCTAACCCCTAAATCCCTATACCCCTAAACACAAAAATCCAAACCCCAAACCCCAAATCTAAAATGACTATGTTTTATTGTTGAGTGATGGAAGGATTTTCTCAAAATCTAATGGGTTTTAAGGCTTCAGTACTCGCCCGAAAAACCTCCATGTCAAGGCTCCTAAGATCTCTATCAATGACCCATAAGGTAATGCTTGTATTTATTTTAAGTGGATTCCATCTAGGTCGAATCCAACCATTTGTTTTGAGATGTGTATATTAATGCTCTCACCAAAGCAATTAATAATCACGATTCTTCTTTCTAGAGGTGTTGAAAATTTCGATTCCACTCTATGGGAACTTGTGTTGCAATTAAACACCTCCATCTCCTCGGTCAATTATTTGTGGATAGATATGATTAGAAATATTTTTCCACTCTTGAATACCATTCTATGTGTAATAATTTTCAAATCTATTGATCATCAAGAGAGCTTCCGTGAACAAACAAAGTCCATCGAAGCTTGATCACGAGATGATGCTTTGGATGATTTTGATTGTCTTCCTACCGATCAAACGATCTCTACTCTTATTAATGAGAATATGAATTCTAATGTCGGTTTAATTCTAAGGGAGCTTAAGGACATTTGTTCTCTATTGGGAAAATCCTCTAATGCCCCTCCTCAAGCTCCTTATAATCGTCCTCAAAACAAGGCTATTAAAAATAACAAAAGTAAGAAGAAAAAGGTTTTGAATCCTTCTACTCCTCATGTTGCAAAAATGTCTTCTCCCAATGGGTATCAACCCCTTTCTCAACAACCTCCGGTTAATCAACCGTATTCTAACTCGGATCAAATAATGGGTCTATTGCTAAGAGTGGCATTCCTCCAAATGCCACCTTGGCTGCCTCTGGACCATTGCTCTCCAAGCCAAATTCTGCTCCTCTCTTGAACAAGATCAATGCCCCATCTGCGGGACATTCAACATCATCTTCGAGAGGAAGAAACAATGGAAGAATCAGAGGTCGAGGTTGACGTTTCTCTTCAAGGAGCGGAAAAATTCTTTAAGCGGGGGTAGAACTCATGACAGAAAAATTCAGCTCGCAAGCCTTATGTTACCTACAACCAAAGTGCAAGAGGCCAAATGTAGGTATCTTTAAAATACCTTGCTTCCGCATAAATTTTTGTGGGGCTTCCATCGATTTGTGATTTTGCGAAACTTGTTGTCATGCAAATGTGCAACAGGGAAATTAACAATTTCGAGCACGAAAACTATACCCTAGTGTCAATTTTTTCAAGTCCTATCATTTCAAGATACCTCGGGTCAAATACGTCAGTTTTGTCACCCCCTATTTGATGTCAAATTGGTCCCCTAGGTGATTTAGGAAATTCAATTTAATCCCTCAGGTGATTTTAGGAAGTTTTGAAAAGATGTTATCTTCTGATAGTATTGGGAAGGGCTATCATTGACCTTCCCAAGACTGGATAAACCACCTGGAGTGGAATGGAAGGGAAAAATTAAAAATGGAGGTGAATTGAAGACATTAGAACATCATGGAAATGATTTTGGAAGGTTTGGAGAAGTTTTGAAAGACTTGGAGCAGTCTGAGTAAAAACAGGGTTCATAAGCCTAGGCAGTACATAGGCCTAAAATAGCTGTTGGGCTTCAAAAGAAAATTCCAGGAGCTCCAGATGGATTTATAAGTAAAAAAACATATCCGGAAATATAATTCCAAGACCTACATGATGGTGAAATCATATTTTTGACAACACCTTGGCGCATAGGAATTTCAAGCAATTTTTATTAGGCACAAGTAGAGTCTCAAATCTTAAATCCAATTTTTCAGAGATCATATGGATGAATCAAGACATGATAACCAAACCATTGGATTTAAAATTCCATTTAAAGTTAGTATAATATAAAATTTCATCACTAAATTCCACCGGGAGCTTAAGTTATCATCTTTCCAAGTTACCCTCTCAAGGGCAGTTTAGGACTTAGTCATTTTTCCGGAGGACACGTGTCAGCACTAGGAGCCTGGTGGGATTTCATGTCCCTGAAGTCCCTAAGGTCAAGTAAACCAACCCTTGAAAAATTATCCCATCCTCCATGTGACCTCTCGGGATTCTCACGTGACCTCAAGACTTGACAGTTCAGCCCCTAGGTGCATTTTTGGAGCATCCATTCCCCGCCGCCGTCGGATCAAGCGCCACACGTCGGTTCCATGAACACTGTGGAAACCGATGTCCCTCATTTCCCTTGGGTCTGGGAAATAAATCATGGAAAAATGTTCCCAGCCCCTATGGGGAGTCTTTTGGCCACCCACGTGACCGAATTTCAGCCCGTGTGCATTTTTGGAGCATTCATTCCTGGCATTGTCGAATCAATCACCACGTGTCGCCTCTAGGACCACCGTAGAAACCGATGTCCCTCATGTCCCTAAGGTGAGGGAAAAGAAACATGGAAAAATGCACCCATCCTTCTATGAGTGTGTTTTGGTCATCCATATGACCCGATTTCTAGCCCCTTGGTACTTTAAAGTTGATTTTGGAGTACCGATTCCATGTCGTCGATCATCACGCCACGTGTCACCATTTTTCTCGTTAGGAAATATTTAATTAGTGCTCCATTATTATTGATATTGTAAAGAGAATAATTACGTGAGTAATTATTCACATATTTGGTTGTATTATTTGATAGTTGTGATATTGTTGTGAGTTACAACAATATCATGGATATAGGTAGATTGTTGGAGCAACTTCCTAGAATATAGGGATTGATCTCATTATATATTGTATGATCCAGAATGAATTAGATGGATTATTATTGAAGTATTATTCCTTGTAAATCTGTTGTTGTGATTGTCATTTTCTCATTATGGAAATTGATGTCCCTCACGTCCCCGAGGTCGGTGGCATCAAGGGAGAAAAGTGCACCCAAATCTAACTCAAAATTTTGAAACTTTTTCTAATTGTTGGCTGCTTCTTACTGCTTCTAACATCCATGTGCACAGACATCTCCATCTCCTCCTTTGTAAATCCTCACCATCATTCCTCCATTTTTGAACCTCGAACCAAACCTTCCATAGGGGTACTTCCCTCACTCCATGAAATCACACATGCCCTAGAAGGAAAATTAGAGCAAATATAGAAGGAGAAGCACATAAAAAAAAGAGAAAATAGAAAAATCCATGGCCATGAAATGAGTATTAGCTTGAGACCAGATTTACACATGGAATAATGATGTTCAATAATCTCATTGAATTATACATTACATTTGGCTATTATATAGCCATGATAATAGATGAACAAACTTCCTAGAAAATAGGAAGTAAGTATTACAATTAACAACTATATCCCATTTAATTAATTTACGGGTATAACTTGCTAACAACTAACTTAATAATACGAGTTGTTTTAACAACTCGTATAACAATATTTATCTATATTATATTATTATTAATGAGTTACCAAACTCATATAATAATATAATGAATTAATAATGTTTACAACAATTAATTCCTAACATTCACCCCCTTGGTGTGAACATTATTAATTCCCAATATTAACCCCTTAATGTGAACATGATGAAGAACCATATTCAAGAAGTTGAACCACCTCCTAAAATCACTACTTAGACTAGGTACAAACTCCATAGATTATCTCTTTACCCTCGTAAAGGCGTAGTGTCGAGCCAAATTATGCAGGAATGCTCCCTTCCTCTTTGGGTTCTGTGGGACTTTCCTTCCTCCCTGGGCGTCTCGAATTATGAATCTCCAAGATCCACAAGCTTCACACTAGCTGGATAACCATCCCTTGAGTCTACCTCAAAATCTTCTCCTACTCCCAAAAAGCGAGTCTTCGAAAAACATGAATCTTCCCAAAATTTTGGAAAGGGGTTTATTTAGCAAACCATCACACTACAAACAGGAACACTGAAATGCACTGAAAATAGAAACCACACTACACACATGTCACCAAACCATATGTGCAGCCCCATCATTGGCGACTAACGAGAGGTCATTGAATGACCTCCTTCCTCCATTGCCTCCGTCCTCCAAAGTGTCATGCTACTAGCTCAACAAAATATGATCATGAATCTCAAGTTTACATATTGGACGTCGTGTTCCAATGAAAATGCATCCATGAGGCATTTTTTTATTTTGACAATATTTTGACTCTGACTCATGATGACAACTTACAAAATAACTATTAAAAATAAAACCTAAAATCACCTATATGACTCAAAACTTAGACTCAACTTTAATTTTTGACTCGAATTTGAGAGGACAACATTTGAATTTGACACTTTGACACATGACTTACAAGCGACAAAATGAGTTTTGAAAACTTAACTCCACTAAATAATGACATAACAAAATATGACTTTAAATAATCATCTAGACAAAAAAACAATAACTTGTTGACTCCTAGACAATTCAAAATGACTTTAGGCTTTTAAAACAACTAGAAATGTGGAATCAACCATTTTATCCTCTTGAATCAACTACACTAATGAATTACCTTCACATGAGTGTAAACACATTTATAATGACTCTAGAAAGCCTATTAAAAATATATAAAAAAACTAACTCCTAATATAACTTACGAACAAACTAACCTTAACTTTACAAACAACAATAGATCATGCCAGGCAAAATTTGAAGAATGAGCCACGTGGACACATGCATGTGAATTTGGAGAATCTCGCCATTTAAATCAACTTGACACAAAACCTATACATGCCGAGTGATACAGCTCAAAGTCTTTACTGGATCAAAGGTTCGAATGGAATAGATTGTGGAGATTCCAATGTAATTCACAGATTAAAAAAACACTTATTGAGCACTGTTTGGAAGGACCGCGGTGAACAAATATGTATGTGTAGGTTTGCGAAGGATGAGCTGTTGCAATGTGGCAATATTCTTTGAGCAAGCAAGACAATAGGGTGAACATTCAAAAAATCTAGACGAAAAGAAATTAATTTAGTCAAAGTTGGCTTGAACATGAATGCTAGTAAATTATGAAATGCACCGCAGAACACTATTTGAGACAGCTGCAAAGAATAGGCACAGAGATTGAGGATCTCATTAACAATAATAAATAAATTGGTGGAGATCCTGTTTTGTGAGCAACTATCATCCAATGACTATGGATAACAGCAACAAACCGGTGCCACGTTTGGTAGAAATATATGGCGATAGAATTAATTGAGTCCTTTTTTTTTAAACACTGATTTATACATGCTCTTTTTTCGTATCTATAACATGATCTCCTTCATGATAAGTAGATTTACACAAATACATGTGCATGAAGGGATACGACGTGGCAGGAATGAATCAGCTCTCTGCTCAAGTTCCTTAAATGCCTTCACACCCTACTGCAGGAAGAGAAATTGTGGCCGAGTACTATAGATGCAAATGCCAAATATTAAAACATGTTCAGGGAAACAAGAAAACCTCAAAGAATGCCCCTTGGCCAAATTTTTAATATTCCATTATAGTTAACTCCTTTCGATACCAAATATTAGCTTGAGACCAGATTTACACACGGAATAATGATGTTCAATAATCTTGTAGAATTATACATTACATTTGGCTATTATATAGCCATGATAATAGATGAACAAACTTCCTAGAAAATAGGAAGTAAGTATTACAATTAACAACTATATCTCGTTTAATTAATTTACGGGTATAACTTGCTAACTAAATTAATAATACAAGTTGTTTTAACAACTCGTATAAAAATAATTATCAATATTATATTATTATTAATGAGTTAACAAACTCATGTAATAATATAATGAATTAATAATGTTTACAACAATTAATTCCTAACAACGAGAAGTTGAAGAAATCTCCCAAATGGATGCATGAAACAAAAAGTTATATTTTTATGTTAATTCCTCTACCCAAGGCCATCAAGAATACACCTTCAAACTCTCCTCTTGTGCAACAGAGCATCCATAACAAATAAATCCCTTCTGGCTCAACGAAGAAAAAATCCAATTTCCCATCAAACCGTTGGGTGAAACGAAGTAGAATTTTCATGCAAGCACCGGAAGAAAAAAATATATCACAATGAAATTTATTTTGTTTCAAATGGAGAAAAAATAGACCTGTAATTTTGAGGTCCATTAATGGCCACTGCGTCCCAAAGCACCGCCTTGACTCCAAAAATTAAAACTTTAAAATATCCTGGACTATTAAGAGAGCGGGCCCAAATTTCAGAGGGGTGATATTGAAAAAAAAACCATATCAAAAACTTCATTCCATGTCAATCTAACTCCCACAAGCCAACTTTCTAACAATAGCAAGTCTACTACATATAGAACCGCTATTTCGGAAAGCCATCGGCAGTAAGAACTCGCGAAGGATGCGAAGACATTGGAGATGCACTACAATTGAGAATTCACCAGAACTAACATTTTTGACACTTACTAAAAATAGTAAGTGGTCCCATGATACACTGCTTAAAAATAGAAAGTCACATTGAAAGAGCATTTATGACACAATGGGACATTCAAAACTTTGTCGCATCAGAGCTTTCCATGAATGAGGACTATCGAACTTCATCGCAGGAAACATATTCTCCTTCTCTATCTCTTCCCTCTCCCCCAAATTTCTCTCTCTTTAAATGTTCTAATTCTTAGTTGGGGTTTGCACTTTTTTATATGCCTTTAAGTCACTTGTAAGTGACTTTAGAAAAATAATGTAAATTAAGTCGCCTTGATTTTATAAAAGGGACTTAAATATTTTGTAGGAATATGAATAGTCTAAAGTTAGAATTAAGGCATATAGAGGGTCATGAGGAAGACGATAAGTCACCTCTCATTCTATAAATTATAATGCCATTCCCATTTCAAAGGGTTAGCGATTGATCTTGTAAACTCAAGAGTGCATTGTACCTAGAGAAAGAAAATGAGTTAGCCATTTTTTCCTACTTTCCTCCACTCTCAAATTTCTTCCATTCCCACACTATGTACAACTTCTGTTTAAACATCAATACAAGAAGAAGGATTTTATAGCCTTTTTGAGGAGGATATTTTAGAAACTATGAGTTCGCAATCTTATCTCATCTTGTTTCCATTTGTAGGTTTGTTTCTTCTCATAAATTCATGTGTTGAAGTTTCTAACTAGTGTATGCAAGAATATGATGTCCTACCTACAAGTTCCCTATCTCATTTCTCACTCCCCTTTCCCTCACTACAAGAAAAGTATTCTCTTGCAGGTATCTGCAATATTTGCCACAGTGGGTGGAGTGTCCCTGTTGGATCCCCGGTTGAAAGGCCACCATAAAAATCCACCTTTTCATGTCCATGCATATACGACAGCTGCACCGGTTAAGTAGACGAACTTAGATTCCTAGAGCGTTGGTAGGAAATCCACAAGTTTTTCCACTTGAAAATTTTTCTTGCCAATAATTTTTGGCACCCTTTGTGGGATATATTTAGCAACATCTCGCACCCAATATACAACCGCAAGGTCTGAAAATTCAAAAACAATCAAATATTGAAAAAATTGAAAAAAAAAGAGTTCATGAAAGTCCGTTTTTAAAAGATACACTATTGATTTCTGCACGTGACTTTTCACATTCCACAGTTTCCTTTCGTGTTCCCATTGTAAAAGTTTCCAAAAGTTGGCTGAAGGAAGATACACTAGGTTGAAAAATTCGAGCGATGTTATTGATTCCAATTTTGAGGCTTTGCAAAATAAACAAGAATGAATTAGAGATAATCCATACTTCTTTTCTCAAGCCTCCTCTCCATCCAGCTCTTTAAAAACTTCACTTGGCAATCCTGTCAAAAATCTTGTTGATACTCCCCTTCAAATTATCCCATTTTTCAACCACCATTGGTCATTGAGTTCCCAGAAGAGGAATACTTTTTAGAAGTAAGAGAATAAATAGAAATGACAATGGAAGATGAAAAGAAATACCTCAACCCATTGTTCCATGGGGAAGGAATACAAGACAACTTGCTCTTGAACCCCCAATTCATGATCTAATAGTGGGTTCCCGTAAGAACTTTCCAAAGTTCAAAGGTGACAACGCACAACATTCTAAAGAAGACATCATTTTCTTGATGACATCATGTGGAATTCTTGGTGTCTAACATGAAGATGTTTCGTAAGATTGTTCGTAGAGTCCCTCCAAGAAAAAGCAGTAGAATGGTTCTAACTCCCGCCCGCCGAGTCCATCATGGGTTGGAATGACATTAATGATGCTTTTGAAGAGAGATTTAAATCAACTGAAGACTATTAGGACCTCTTGGTGTAGTTGGCTCAAATAGAGAAAGGAAAAAATGAAACCATGAGAGACTTTGTAGCTCGTTTCAAATGGTTGCTTCACAGGATACTTGAAGAGGATTTTCCATCTCAAAACAATGTCAAGAGATTCTTCATAGATGTTCAACCATCAGAAGTAGGATTTTTTCTACAAAGATTCCAACCAAGGAACATTGTAGAAGCATAAAGGATGGCCATTGAACTTGATGAAAATCTCATCCTCTCTAGAAAGATCAAGAATCCATCAAAGGGAAAGACCCAACATCCTAGAGATGAGAGAACCAATCCATCATTGTAAAAATTGGCAAATGAAATGGCATCATTAAGGAGGGAAATATTTAAATGAGTTTCTTCTCAAAGAATTAAAAAAAAATCATATTGCGAGAGCACCCCAAAGACTTGCCTTGGATGCCCCACTCGTGAACATAAATTACAGATTTCAAGAAAGTGAAGGTGGTGGTTTCCTATAAAGTGATGAGTTTGAGAACGATACAAAATCAGATTTTGTGAGTATTCTATATTTTATGAAGAAGATGAAGAAGATACACCCAGTTTCTCATGTGCGGTATTCACTTGTTCTCATTCTAAGAAAGGAGAACCCCCTCCACTATTGTAAAGAAAAATAAGGTTGATGATCCTCCTATGGCAACTCCGTAAAACAAAATAATCAGTTGAGGATCACCACTTCCTCCTTCCATGAAGTCTGCATTGTTGGAGCTTGATCCTGTAGTGAGTAAGAAGGCTCCTGCTATTCCAAGTAAGTCTTCCAATACCTCTTCCAATTCTAAACCCAAATCTGCTCCTACAAAATCTAATTCCTTGAAATCTCCTAGTGTGCCATTCAAAATACCTTACATTCCTCAAACATAAAATTCTGCTCCTAAGCCTATCCAGACTCCAAAATTAGTCCCTTCCCCCTCTTATCGAATCAGATCCCTTTGACTTCATAGAATATGAAAACAAGGCCAAAATGTAGATTACCGAAATCGAATATTTGCAAACCCATCCTGAATAGTTTGAGAGGTTTGTTCAATACATCAAGAATGGTAGTCTAACACCTAATGATGTAGCTCATCATCCTAAAGGAATACTACAAAACCCACATACACCTCCATCACATAACATGCTTTCTCTAAGTGCATCAAAGACTGATAAATTTGAACCTCTCTACATCTCCCTTCTTGTTGGAGAATACTTTTGAACAATTGCATAATAGATTTTGGTGCCTCGGATAGTGTGATGCCTTTCAAGGTGCCAACACTCTCAAACTTACCATGACTCCACCCAACGAATATTGTTACTCTTTAGAATCAAAATAGGTCTCACTTGTAGGGAAGGTCAAAGATGCACATGTGGCTCTCACAGATTTCCAGACAAGAAAGTTTCAACAATGATTTTGGTAGTAGACATCCCAACCTCATTTGGAATGTTGTTGAGTAGAAATTTCTGCCGAGACTTGGGAGGGAAAATTCAAATGAATTGGTCTTCTACAACCATACCAGTGAAGGGAGACATGGAGAAATTTCTTCCCAAGAAGAAGATGAGGTACACGGTATGAAATTCTAGAAGCCCAGAAGCTAACATTTTGTACCAAGATAGCAAGCGGATGAATCACTTTGTGACAACCGAGGAGGAAGAGGATATTCCAATCTTGATAGGTCCAGACATGCCTTCCCAGAGATATTTGGATTTTGAAGAAGCATTGAGGAGATTCGAGTTACAAGAGGGAAGTTCCAAATTTCCAGATGACGCAAACCATGAATAAGAGGAAATGATTCTTGATGATTTTCAAAAAAATAATTAGCTTATGTGTTTATCTGTGATGAATAAATTTTCTCATTCCCATTCGAAGATGAAGAATCCCTTGATCATGTTACCCAGGAAGAGACCAAGCTAGTCTACAATGAACCCTCGAGTAATGGGAAAGAACTATCTATACAAGAACTGCTAAGAGCCACGGAAGAAATAGAATACCCTAAAATCAGTCTTGAAATTTTAATACAAGCCATGAATCTTGAAGACAAGCATGAAACTGACTTAGAAACCTCAACTAGTGTGAAGATGGGCTATGTTGAAATAAATCTAGATGATAAATATGATGTCCCTCTCGAGCCAATGGTTGGTGGATATGATGAAGAAATGGAGATATTTTCTTTCCCATTTGCAGAAGAATATTCTCTCCATGATGAAGAAATAGAAGAAAGAAGTTTTGAGGCCTTTAAAGCTAAAGCCCCTATGGACAAAGGAGTGATAAAATGCAGTGATTCCCAAGATGATGAGGTAATCCCTCTAGATAGTTGCCTTGAGATGAAAAATAAAGATTCTTCAAAGGAATACAAAGAGGAGCTGCAAGAAAGGATGAAGCGTAACTAAATGTAAGAAATATTGGATGCAACAAAAGTTGAAATAGCCCGAGTTGATCCTTGATCTCTTCACTCATACCATAGACATACAATACAAGTATGAGGTCATGTCCAATCCTTCGTCAGTACTCAAGCACCTCATAGTGGAGTAAAGGAAAAGGATAAGTTTGGAGCATAGACACGGGAAAGGAAAGAATCCAGAATTTTCAAGTAATTTGAATAAAAAACAGCCATGGGGCAGTGATGAGATGCTTGATGGAGAATCAGCTATATGGATAAACATGGAATGCAACTGGCATTATGAGACCGACTTCAAAGAGGATAAAGGCAATGAAATTTCTAAGCGAAGGCCTGAACATCAAGAAGCTCACATGGAATCACTCCTACCAAGTACACAGACAATTTTGAAAGCACCTGAATTTCATAAACAACTGAGGAGGGGAGGCTACTTTCTGAAACCCGTCAACGGATTTGTAGAACATCATCATTCAGTGTTACCTCTTCGGGGTAACTTTTAAGAAATGAAAAGTGCTTCAATGAAAGTGGGTTGTCCCCTGCCTTGTACCATAGGTGATTGCTATGTGTGTTTCCATTTCTGTTGCGTGTGTTTCCCTTCCTGTTGTGTGTGTCATTTCCTTTTCGTGGGCGTGTGTGTGTTTCCTTCTTCACTCACTTTCTCTTTTGTAAGTTGTACATGAATCCATAAGGACCAATGGAGAAGGCCTTGGTCAATGAATTATATGGTCTAAAGTTGAGATTCTAAGAGTTATCATGCCATGTCTTTGCTTTTCTCATTCCATGTCATGTTCCCAAGCTAGAGCCAACTATTTTCTTACAAATGTGCAACAGAGAAATTAACAATTTACGAGCATGAAAACTATACCCCAATGTCAAATTTTTCAATTCCTATCATTTTAAGATACCTTGAGTCAAATCATCAGTTTGGTCACCCCCTATTTGATGTCAAATTGGTCCCCTAGGTGATTTAGGAAAGTCAATTTAATCCCCCAGGTGATTTTAGGAAGTTCTAAAAAGATGTTATCTTCTGGCAATATTAGGAAGGGCTATCGTTGGCCTTCCCAAGACTGGATCAAACCCCCTGGAGTGGAATGGAAGGGAAAAATTCAACATGGAGGTGAATTGAAGACCTTAGAACATCATGGAAATTATTTTTAAGGTTTGGAGAAGTTTTGAAAGACTTGGAGCAGTCTGAGTAAAAATAGGGTTCACAAGCCTAGGCAAAGTACACAGGCCTAAAACAACTGTTGGGCTTCAGAAGAAGATTTCGGGAGCTCCGGATGGAGTTAGAAGTAAAAAAACATCTACAAAAATATTATTCCAAGACCTACATGATGGTGAAATCATATTTTTCACAACACCTTGGCACATAGGATTTGTAGGCAGTTTTTATCAGGCACAAGTGGAGTCTCAAATCACAAATCCAATTTTTCAGGGATCAGATGGATGAATCAAGACATGAGACCCCAACCATTGGATTAAAAATTTCATTTTTGGTTAGGATCATATAAAATTTCACCAATAAATTCCACCAGGAGCTCAAGTTATCATCATTCCAAGTTACCTCTCAAAGGCAGATCAGATGTCATTTTTGGGAGGACACGTTTTCAATACCAGAGCCTGGCATGATTTTATGTCCCCAACGTCCCCGAGGTTAGGTACACCAACCCTTGAAAAAATTTCCCAGCCCCTATGTGACCTCTCTGGGACCCTCATGTGAGCTTCAGACTTGACAGTTCAGCCTCCGGGTGCTTTTTTGGAGCATCCATTCCCTGCCATTGGATCAAGCACCGGTGTCATCTCCTGGACCATCAGGAAACTCGATGTCCATAATTTACCTTGGTTATGGGAAATAAAGCATGGAAAAATGTTCCCAGCCCTATGGGAGTCTTTTGGTCACCCACGTGATCGACTTTCAACCCCTGTGTGTATTTTGGAGCATCCATTCCCTGGTGTCGGATCAAGCACCACGTGTCGCTCTAGGACCATCGTGGAAATTGATTTCCCTCATATCCCCGAGGTGAGGGACAAAAACATGGAAAAATGCATCCATCCTCTATGAGTTTGTTTTGGTCACCCATATGACCAATTTCCAGCCTCTGGTGCTTTAAAGTTGATTTTGGAGCACTAATTCCTCCTGCCGTCGGATCACCACCATGTGTCACCATTTTTCTCACTATGGAAATTGATGTCCCTCACATCCTTGAGGTCAATGACATTAGGGACAGAAAAGTGCACCCAAATCCAACTCAAAATTTTGAAATTTTTTCTAACTATTGGTTGCTTCTTATTGCTTCTAACATCCATATGCACAGACATCTCCATCTCCTCCTCTGTAACTCCTCACCATCATTCCTACATTATGAACCTCGAACCAAACTTGCAATAGGGGTACTTCCCTTCAATCCATGAAACCACATAGGCCCTAGAAGGAAAATTGGAGCAAACACAGAAGGAGAAGCACATAAAAAGAAGGAGAAAACAAAGAAAACTCCATGGCCATGAAACGAGAAGTTGAAGAAATCTCCCAAACGGATGCGTGAAACAACAAGTTATATTTTTATGTTCATTCCTCTACCAAGGCCATCAAGAATACACCTTCAAAATCTCCTCTTGTGTAACAGAGCATCCACAACAAAGAAATCCCACTTCTTGGCTCAACAAAGAAAAAATCCAATTTCCTGTCAAACCGTTGGGTGAAACAAAGTAGAATTTCACGTGAAGTACCAGAAGTAAAAACCTATCGCAATGAAATTTATTTCATCACAAATGGAGGAAAAACAAGACCTGCAATTTTGAGGTCCATTAATGGTCATTGCGTCTAGAAGCACTACTAGGTCTAAAATTAAAACTTTAAAATCTCTTGGACTATTAAGTGGGTGGGCCCGAAATTTCAGAGGGGTGATATTGGGAAAAAACATATCAAAAACTTTGTTCCACATCAATCCAACTCCCATAAGCCAACTTTCTAAAAATAACATGTCTACTACATAGGAATTGCTATTTCGGGAAATTCATCGACAAAAGAACCTGCGAAGGAGGCGAAGACATTGGAGGTGCACTACAACTAAGAATTCATCAAAACAAACATTTTTCACACTTACTGAAAATAGTAAGTGGTCCCATGGACACCTAATAAAAATAGAAAGTCACACTGAAAGAGCAGTTTTGGCACAATGGTATTCAGAACTTCATCACATTAGAGCTTTCCAGGAACAAGGACCATCGAACTTCATCCCAAACAACATCTTATCCTCCTCTCTCTTCTTTCTCCCCCAAAATTTTCTCTCTTCAAATGTTCTAATTCTTCATTGGGGTTTACACTTTTTTGATATGTCTTTAAGTCACTTAAAACTTACTTTAGAAATATAATGTAAATTAAGTTGCCTTGATTTTATAAAACGGACTTAAATATTTTGTAGGAATATGAATAGTCTAAAGTTAGAATTAAGGCATATGGAGGGTCATGAGGAAGACAATAAGTCACCTCTCATTCTATAAATTATAACACCATTCCCATTTCAAAGGGTTGGTGATTGATCTTGTAAACTCAAGAGTGCATTGTACCTAGAGAAATCAAAGGAGATAGCCATTTTCTTCTACTTTCCTCCACTCTCAAATTTCTTCCATTCCCACACTATGTACAACTTTTGTTTAAGCATCAATACAAGAAGAAGGATTTTGTAGCCTTTTTGATGAGGATATTTTAGAAACTATGAGTTCACAATCTTATCTCATCTTGTTTCCATTTGTAGGGTTGTTTCTTTTCATAAATGCATGTGTTAAATTTTCTTACCAAGCTCGTGCTTCAGAACATTATCTCAAATTTGATGGTTCTTTTTATAAGCAAATCGGGGGTACAACTATGGGAAACAATTCACTATGGTGTATGCTTGTTTGTTCCTTTTCCATTTGGAACAACATATTGTTTCTCTTTTTGATACTTCACCCCTTGCTTTCTACATGATATATATTGATGATGCTTTGGGAATTTGGACCAGGAGTGAAGCTTCTATGCTAGATTTGTTTGAGCACTACTAAAGCTTTTATTCTAAAATTAAAATACCTCCCACCTTCTCCCATAATTTTGTGAATTTGTTGGATATCACTTTTTCCAAGGATGTTGATTTCTTTGAAGATGGTTTTCTTTGGTACCAAATGCTTTATAAAGCCTCTCAATGCCTACTAATATATTCCTTTTAGTTCTTGGCATCCGCAACACGAGAAAAAACATTTCATTGTCAATGAACTTCGAGATATTTATTGTGTGAATCTGATCCATTCGGATTCATCGATCTCAAGAGGCTTCTTTATACCAGATTTCATGGTAGATGGTATCCCAAGCAGTTTCTACTTCATTGTTTCAGCCTTGTCTGTCACAAGAATAAGCCAATGCTGCTCAATCGAATGCATCTTGGTGCTCGAAAGAGAAAGAGCGCACCCCTCATTTTAAAGCTTGATTATAGTGCGTCAACTAGAGCTATAAAATTAGGGGCTTCCATAAACACTATACTTCATCGGCATTGCCAAGAGGTCCCCGCATTGCATCATATCACCCTTGTGAGAGTTCATGGCGTAACCCCAAAAATGGGGTCCTTCTTCTTCGGAGTAGATTCCGCTCTTGATGTGTTTCTCACGTTTTTGTTATGGTTTTATTTAGTTTAATTTTGTTTTTTATTTACATTATTTAATTATGTTTTGTAATTTAATTGAATCTTCTTTATTTAGATTTTTAATATTTTTTGGAATTTTTAATCCAATTATATTAAATTTCTTTTGAATTGAGCTCATTCAATTTAATTAAAAATCTAATTAAATCTCTTAATTAACTACACTAATTAATATGTTTCCCCTCCAAATTTGCGAGGTCTACACTTCTTTTTCTTCTTATACCCCTCTTTCAGTCTTACTCTTCTTTTACCAAACTCCCCTCATTCCAACTAATGAGCAATGAATCCATGAACCATGTTTTGGAAAGGATTTGGATTTATTTTGTAAGATCTTGATTAATAAAAATTTTTCGGTTTCTCTCACGGATTCTTGTGTTCGATTTCCTCTTTGATCCACCATTCCCATTCTCAAAAAGTTGTGAGTAACATTTTTGTAAATTTTTAATTTTAAATTTTAAACTATAGATTTTAAACTATAAATTTTAAATTTTAAACTATAAAATATAAACTATTAAATATAAATTTTAAACTATAAATTATGAATTATAAGTTTTAAACTATAAATTTTAAGCTATAAATTTTAAACTAATAATTTTAAACCCTAAAACCCCAAAAACTAAAACCCTAAAATCACAAAACCATAAACCCGAACACGGAACCTCGATCCACAGAAACCCGAACCCGAAACCCTAAAACCCCAAACCCTAGACCCTAAACCCTAAACCATAAAGCGTAAATCCCAAACCCAAAACCCAAAACCCCGAACCCTAACCCCGAAACCCAAACCCCAAAACACAAACCTAAAACCCGAAATACCAAAACCTTGAAACCATGAACCTAAAACCTAAAACCCAAAACCACAAAGCCAAAACCCCTAAACCCTAAAACCCAAAACCCAAAACACGAAAATCCAGAAACCCCAAACCCCAAAACCCCGAAACCCGAAACAGAAACCCAAACCCCAAACCCCTAAAACCCTAAACACTAAAACCCTAAACCCTAAACCCCTAACCCCTAAACCTAAAACCCTAAACCCTAAACCCAAAACCCTAACCCCTAAACCCCAAAACCCAAACCTTAACCCCTAAACCCCAACCTTAAACCCATATACCCCTAAACCCTAAACCTCAGTAAACCCTAAACCCCAAACCCCAAAACCCAAAACCCTAAACCCAAAAAACCCTAAACCGTAAACCCAAAAACCCCTAAACCCTAAACCTTAAAACCATAAAACCTTAAAACCCTAAACCCTAAAATACTAAAACGTTAAAACCCTAAACCCAAAACCCAAAACACCTAAACCCCCAAACACCAATCCCAATCCCCATTCTTGAACCCCAAACCCCAAACCCCAAACCCCAAACCCCAAAACCAAAACCCCAAACCCTAAATCCCAAACCCTAAACCCCAAAACCTAAAACCCTAAACCGCAAAACCCCAAAACCTAAAAACCCTAAAATTTAACCCCTAACCCTAAACCCTAAACCCTAAAACCACAAAACCCTAAACCCCAAGTCCTAAAACCCTTAACCCAAAACCCCAAACCACTAAACTCTAAAGCACTAAACCCTAAAACCCTAAAACACTAAACCGTAAACCCTAAACCGTAAAACCTAAAATCCTAAAACCTAAAAACCTAAACCCTAAACCCTAAAACCTAAACCCCAAACAACTAAACCCCAAACTCCTAAACCCCAAACTCCAAACCCAAAATTCCAACCCCTAAACCCTAAACCCTAAACCCTAACCCATAACCCCTAAATCGTAAACCCAAAACCTAAAACCCGAACTCCTAACCGCTAACCTCTAATCCCTATCCCTAAAACCTGATCCCTAACCCCTAAACCCCTAAATCCTAACCCCTAAACCCCTAAACCCCTAAATGCCAAACCCAAAACCCCAAACCCAAAACAAATATTTTTGATTGTTGAATGATCGAAGGATTTTCTCAAAAAGCTATAGGGTTTTAAGGCTTCAAGCACTCTCCCAAAAACCTTCATGTCAAGGCTCCTAAGATCTCTTTCAATGACCCAAAAGGTAATGCTTCTATTTCTTTGAGATGCGTATATTAATGCTCTCACCACAGTAATAACAAATCACGACTCTACTCTTTCTAGAGTTGTTGAAAATTTTGATTCCACTCTATTGGGCACTTGTCTTTGTAGTCAAACACCGCCTCTCCTAGGTCAATTCTCTATGGATAGAGATGTTTAGTAATCTTCCGCCACTCTTGAATATCATTCTCGGTGAAATAATTTTCAAATTGATCAACCATTGAAGAGAGATGCCCGTGAACAAGCAGAGTCCATTAGGAAACAATCACAAGATGATGCTTTGGCTGATTTTGATTGTCTTCCTACCTGATCAAACTATCTCTACTCTCATTAATGAGAATATGAATTCTAAGGTCGTGGAATTCTAAAAGAACTTAAGCACATTTTTTCTCTTATGGGAAAAGTCTCTAATGCCCCCTCAAGCTCCTTCTAATCGTCCTCTAAAAGGGCTGTTAAAAAATAAAGTAAGAAGAAAAAGGTTTGAATCCTTATACTCCTCTTGTTGTAAACAAGTCTTCCTTGCTCAAAACCTCTGGTTAATCAACTGTCTTCCAACTCGAAGCCAAAAAATGGGTCTGCAGCCAAGAGTGGCATTCCTTTGAATGTCACCTTAGCTGCCTCTGGAACATTGCTCTCCAAGCCAAATTATGCTCCTCTCTTGAACCAAACCAATGCCCCATTTGCGGGACATTCAATATCATCTTCAAGAGGAAGAAACAATGGAATAATCAGAGGTCAAGGTCAACACTCCTCTTTAAGGAAGGGTAGAACTCCTTCAAATAGGGCGGGACTCCTCACAAGAAAAATTTAGCTTGCAAGCCTTATGCTACCCGCATCCAAAGTGCAAGAGGCTGAACACATGTCTCTTTCAAAGACCTCACTTCCACATAAATTTCTGGGGGGCTGCCATCGATTGTGCTTTTGCAGTTGTTTATTTCTTTGCCATGAAGACTCCTCTTAATGTTGATAGTATAATTTCAAACTCTTTCATTCATAATCTCTCTTCTAGGTGTCTTTCTTATGATGGATTAAAGTTTCTTGGTCTTGGCATTAAATTCATCCCTCATCCTCCTCCTATGTCTGTGGATACTATTTTCTTTGAATTTAGAAATTTTGCAAGAAATATTCATCTCCACGTTTATTTTGGCACCTCTCGATCTTGTTGATCATGCATCTCTGGACTCCTTTTCCTTTGCTACTCCTTCAAGTAATGAATTTTCCTCCACCTCTCTTTTGGTTACTCGCTATTTTCAATTCCAGTTTCACACTGCCAATCCTTTTGGCAACCTCCGAGCGGAATTTATAGTTGGAAGAGATTATCAAGCATGCTGAAGCTCTTCTAAAAGAGAAAATTTTATGTTGTTTTTCCAAACATCCTCCGATGCCTCTTAAACTTCGAGATGCCTTAATGCTTTGTTAGAAAAGATAACTCTATTATCTTCAAGCCCGCAGATAAAAATTTGGGTCTTGCGGTCTTTGGATGTTTCTTAGTAAGGACTAAAGGTTTAAGACATCATTTTGATTCTACTATCTATGTGAAGGTGGAATCCATTCCACATAATCTTATTTGAAAAAAACTTGACTCTATCATTTCTAAATTTTCCTCTTTCTTATTGCCCATTATCAAGTTTCTCAAGCATAATGTCGTCTCTCTTACGAGAGCTTGTGCATTTTATCTCCTTCCTAAAATCAACAAACCTATTTTGGTTGGTAGACCTATATGCAGATTACTCGGGTATATGCTTGAACCCGTCTCCAAATTCCTTCAATTTCTTTTTTTTCCCATTCTCCCGCGACAAAAATTCCATCTTCGGACTCCATCTCTCTCGCTTCGTGACATTGGCAATTGTTGCTTCCTGACTCATTGTATTTTGTTTAATTTTGATGTGGAGTCACTTTATCCCAACATTCTTACTACTTGAGGGTCTTCATGATCTTCATGTGATGGTTTCAAATTATTTTTGAGCAAAATCTTGATGCTTTGGTATTATCAACTTGGTGATTGATCTTGATGAATTCATGCTAGGGAACATTATCTCGAATTTGATGGTTCTTTTTATAAGCAAATCGGGGTACAACTATGGGCAACAAATTTGTTGTGGTGTATGCTTATTTGTTCCTTTTCCATTTGGAAGAAGCTTGTTGCTCTTTTGATACTTCACCCCTTGTTTTCTACAGAGATATATTTATGATTCTTTGGGAATTTGGACCGGGAGTGAAGTTTCTCTCTTGGAATGTTTTGAGCACTAACAAATATTTTATTCTAAAATTAAAATCACTCCCACCTTCTCTCATAATTCTATGAATTTGTAGGATATTACTTTTTTCAAGGATACTTGATTCATTTCATAGTGGTATTCTTGCTACCAAATGCTTTCAAAATCCTCTCAATGCCTACCAATACATTCCTTTTCCTTCTTGGCATCCACAACACCAGAAAAAGGCTTTCATTGTCAATAAACTTCAGAGATATTTGTTGCGTGAATCTGATCCAGCAGGCTTCATCAATCTCAGGAGGCTTCTTTATACCAGACTTCATGCTAGAGGGTATCCTAAGCGGTTTCTACTTCATTGTTTCAGCCTCGTCTCTCACAAGGATAAGTCAATGCTGCTCAATCGAATGCATCTTGGTGTTTGAAAGAGCAAGAGGGCCCCCCTCATTTTTAAGCTTGATTATAGCGCATCCGCTAGAGCTTTAAACTTGGGGGCTTCCCTAAACCCTATACTTCATGATAAATTCATAGAGTTCCCTACATTGTATCATATCCCCTTACGAGAGTCTATTGGTGTAACCCCAAAAAATTGGGGTCCTTTCTTCTTCGGAGTAGATTCCGCTCTTGATATGTTTCCGTGTTTTTGTTACGGTTTCATTTAGTTTAATTTTAGTTTTTATTTATGTTAATTAATTATGTTTTGTAATTTAATTGAATCTTCTTAATTCGGATTTTTAATAGTTTTTGGATTTTTTAATCTAATTATATTAAATTTCTTTCGAATTGAGCTCATTCAATTTAATTAAAAATATAATTAAATCTCTTAATTAACTACCCTAATTAATCTTTTTCCACTCCACATTTTCCCTGACCTACACTTATTTTCTCTTCTTTTCCCAAACTCCCTCATTCCAACTAATGAGCGATGAATCGTGAACCATGTTTCTAAAAGGGTTTGGATTTATTTTGTAAGATCTTGATTAATAAAAAAATTTGGTTTCTCTCTTGGATTTTTGTGTTCAATTTCCTCTTTGATTTTCCATTCTCATTCTTAGAAAGCTTCCAGTGATCTTTTTGTAAATTATAAATTATAAATTTTAAACTATAGATTTTAAAATATAAAATATAAATTTTAAACTATAAATTTTAAGCTATAAATTTTAAATTTTAAGCTATAAATTATAAATTTTAAACCCTAAACCCTAAACCCCAAAACAAGAACTCGAACCCTCATCCCCAAACCCGAACCCCAAAACTTGAAACCCAAACCCATAAACTCGAAACCCGAACCCCAAAACTTGAAATTTGAACCCAAACCCAAAACCCCGAACCTCAAACCTTAAAACCCCCAAACCCTGAAACCCCAAAAACCCTAAACCCTAAACCCTAAACCCTAAACCCTAAATTGTAAACCCCAAACCCTAAACCTGAAACTTGAAACCCAAAACTCCTAAACCCGAAACCTAAAACCCGAACCCCAAAACCGAAACCTAAAACCTAAAACCTAAAACCCCAAAACCCCGAAACCATGAACCCTAAACCCAAAACCTTAAACCTAAAACATGAAAGACGAATCCAAAAACCCTAATCCCTAAAACCCAAAACCTAAAATCCTAAAACCCCAAAACCCCAACCCAAAATCCCCAAAACCCCAAAACCCCAAACCCCTTAAACCTTAAAACCTAAAACGCTAAAACCCAAAACCCAAAAAAACCTTAAATCCATAAAACTCTAAACCCTAATACCCTAAAACCTAAACCTTAAACTTAACCCCTAACCCCTAACCCTAAAACCAAAAACCCTATAACCCTAAACACTAAATCCTAAACCCTAAATGCTAAACACTAAACGCTAAGCACCTAAACCCCTAAACCCTATACCATAAAACCCAAAACCCCAAACCCCAAACCCAAAACCTGAAACTTGAAACCCAAAATCTCAAACCCTTAAACCCTAAAACCCTAAATCCTCAAACCCTCAAACCTAAACCCTAAATTCCTAAGACCCTAACACCCTAAACCACAAACTCTAAACCCAAAACCCCAAATCCCAAACAAACCCCAAACCCCAAACTCTGCTCATACCAATCGATTGTGACGGTGAATCCACTGAAACATGTTTTAGAAAGGGTCCTGGATTTATTTTGTAAGAATCTTGATTAATATTTTTTTAGGTTTCTCTCATGGATTCTTGTGTTTGATTTCCTCTTTGATCTACCATTCTCATTCTCGTAAAGCTACCGATGATATTTTTTTATAAATTATAAATTATAAAATTTAAACCCTAAACCCTAAAGTCCTAAACTCCCAAACCCCAAACTCTAAAAAACAAACCCAAAACCCCAAAACCCTAAAACCCCAAACCCCAAATCCTAGACCCAAAACCCCAACACCCCGAACCCCAAAACCCCGAAACCCGAAACCTAAAACCCGAAACCCGAAACCCGAAACCCCAACCCCAAACCCCAAAACCCAAAACCCCAAACCCAAAACCCAAAACCCCAAACCCAAAATCCAAAACCCCAAAACCCAAAATAGAAAACCCCAAAAGCCCAAACCTCAAACCCAAAAACCGAAAACCCCAAAACCCAAAACCACTAACCCAAATACCCCACAACTCGGAACCCGAAACTCGAAACCCAAAACCCAAAACATTAAACCCGGAACATGAAACCCAAACCCTAAACCCCAAACCCAAAACTTGAAACCCCAAACCCACAAATCCCAAAACCTTAAACCCCTAAAACCCCAAACCCCAAAACCCCAAAACCCCCAAAACCCCAAACCCAAACCCCAAACCCTAAAACCAAAAACCCTAAAACCCTAAACCGTAAACCGTAAACCGTAAACCGTAAACCCTAAACCCCTAAACCCTAAACCCTAAAACCCTAAACCAAAAACCCCAAAACCCAAAACCCCAAATCACAAACCTAAACCCCTAAAACCTAAAACCCAAACCCCTAAACCCTAACCCCTAAACCCCTAAACTATAAAACCCCAAACCCTAAAACCATAAAACAAAACCCTAAAAACATAAAACCCAAGACCCCAAACCCCAAACCCCCAAACCCCTAACCCTGAAAACACAAAACCCAAAAACCCAAAACCCAAAACTCTAAAACCAAAACCCTAAGCAACCTTAACCCAAAACACAAAACCCTAAACCCTAAACCCTAAACACAAAACCCCAAACCCCAAAACCCCGGACATAAAACCCAAAACCCAAAAACCTAAAAACCAAAAAAACCAAAAACCCCTAAACCCCAAAATCTAAAAAACCACAAACCCTAACCCAAAACCCAAAACCCTAAAACCCCTAAAATTCCAAACACTAATCCTTAAAACCATAAACCCAAATACCCAAAACCCAAAACCCTTAAAACCACAAAAATCAAAACCCAAAACCCATAACCCTAAATCCCTAAACCCAAAACTTGCTAGTGTGAAATCACAAAGACACCCAAATGAGTTATGGATATGCTTTTCTAAGGCAGGTCATTTGGTGTGATTTCAGATAACATTGGATCATTCCCAAGTTGTTGGACTTGCAAATGGGAATAATCCATCGAGAAGGTTGGTTCCTCTTCCTAAACTACCCGCCATGAGCTACGTGCGGGGAAAACTAAATCTAACATAATATAACCATCCCAAGGAACCAATGAGAGAGAAAGAGGGAAAAATAGAGCCTACACTAAAGCGATGATACACCAACAAAGGAAGTGAGATATTCTATTGAGGGAGAAAGAAACAGAAAAAAATGGAGATGAGGGAGGTCGGATGAAGTGACACGGCCCAGATCTATAAATCATCATTAAACTCCATGAAACACAACATCCTACACCGAAAATGTGAAATACACGAGAAAATAAAGAATAAAAGGGAGAGGTACGGAGAAACAACAAAACGATGCAAAGGGTTGAAGAACACCACAAAAACACATTTTTTATTTCTCTAAAAGGTGCACAGACCATTACATTTCTAGAATAGAGGCATACATACATTTGCCAAGCATGGGAGAAGGTTCATTTGCTCAAAAAGCGCATCGAGAAATTTTTTTGACAAAGTTTCTCTATGCCCAGAATGTCTCTCCTCTCAAATGAGAAGTGTTATAGTATATATAGAAAGAAAAGAGAGAGAAGAGGGAAAAGTTGAATCCTACTCCAACCACCATGAGATACGCATTGAATCCTACCTTGAAAGCTTAACCACTAAATATCAATGCCTTCTCCAAATCCACCCACAATATGTCACTTCTGGTTCCCCAGCAGACTGAATTGAATCAAATCGGTAGTTGAAGAAATTGGATTCTGCGTTAATGCCCCAGAAGACTCTTCTTCATTTTTCACCTACCAGGGGCACACGACAACTTAGCACTTGTTTGGGCTTCCTTTTGATATGTGACACATGGCAGCTAGATTAGAGAAAAATTAGGCTTGCGGGTCCGTAATTTACGTTTCCCCTTTTTCGTGAAAAGCAAAACTCGAGAAAACCCTCGACGGCCTGCTTTGACCTAGGACACGTGGAGATGCGGGACTTATTTGAGCCTCTCTTTATGGATTCATCTTTGGAGGAGTGCCATTAGGAAATGTGGTTCCTCTCTATTGGCTCTTCCATACTTAGTCGATTCGGACTCTTTTTGAACTATTTTGAGCCCGAATACTTTTAATCTTCGGCCTTCTTCCCCTTCTTGCTCCTGGCTTCTCTACGACACTTCTCCTTCATTTCCGACCATGCTATTTCATTTCCGAGCCCATTTGTAACCTATTTGTCATCTTGGAATGTGAGCTCACGGGTTTGAGTTGTTTCCTTCATAATTTCCTTATGTGCAGGAGTTGTCTTGACCAAATTTTCCTAGGGGAAAATTTGGGATAATAATTTGGCAACTCATAGGGACATCTCGCTCGCTAGATGAAGAAACCAGGTGGCCTTGAAGCATCCATTGGGCATGGATTCGCACTTTGATAAATATGAAACCGATTTGAAATTTTGAATGCGGTCATGATTGTACAACCTCATGGAATGGGAGAAAATGAAAGAGATGGAAGAATAAAATGGATGAAATGAGTGGAAATGGATGGAAAAGGTTTGTATCTCGAGAGAATGGGTTTTTGACCAGATGGATTCACCAGATGTGCTTGAAAGTGCCTCCAAAGGATGAAATCTTCACCAAGAGCACATCAAACCTGATGAAGTGAAGTGGTAAGGTGCTTGAGACCTCTCCCCTTTGGGTGTGCCAAAATAGTTAGTGTGAGAAATCACAAAGCACCCCCAAATGAGTTATGGATCTACTTTTCTAAGGCAGGGTCATTTGGTGTGATTTGTATATCATTGGATCATTCCCCAAGCTGTGGGACTTGCAAATGGGAATGATCCTCCAGAGAAGGCTAGTTCCTCTTCCTAAACTACCTGCCATGAGCTACTCCAGTGTAGGAAAAATAAATCTAACCTAATCTAACCATTCCAAGGAACCAAGGAGAGAGAAAGAGGGAAAAATAGATCCTACACTAAAGTGGTGATACACCAGCAAAGGAAGCGAGATATTTTATTGAGGGAGAAAGAAACAGAAAAATGGAGATGAGGGAGGTCAGACAGAAGTGACACGGCCCAGATCTGCAAATCATCCATTAAACTCCATGAAACACAACATCCTGCACCTACAAATGTGAAATACATGCACAGAAAACCAAGACTGAAAGGGAGAGGCATGAAGAAACAACAAAACGATGTAAAGGGTTGAAGAACACCAAAAAAACATTTTTTATTTCTCTAGAAGGTGCACAGACCATTACATTTATGGAATAGAGGCAAAAATACATTTTCCAGGCGTGGGAGAAGGTTCACTGCTCAAAAATGGCGTCGAGAAACAAATTTGACAAAGTTTCTCTATGCCCATAATGTCTCTCCCTCTCAAATGAGAAGTGTTATAGTATATATAGAAAGAAAAGAGAGAGAAGAGGGAAAATTTGAATCCTACTCCAACCACCATGAGATACACATTGAATCCTACCTTGAAAGCTCAACCACTGAATATCAATGCCTTCTATAAATCCACCCACAATATGTCACTTCTGGTTCCCCAACGGATTGAATCGAATCAAATCTGGTAGTTGAAGAGATTGGATTTTGCATTAATGGCCTGGAAGACTCTTCTTCATTTTTCACCTACTAAGGCCACATGATAGCCTGACACTCATTTGGGCTTTCCTTTTGATATGGGACACGTGGTAGCTAGATTAGAGAAAAAATTGGGCTTACGGGTCTGTAATTTACCTTTTCGCCCTTTTCACAAAGTACAAAACTCAGAAAACCCTCGACGACCTACTTTGACTTAGGACACATGGAGATGTGGGGCTTGTTTGAGCCTCCCTTTATGGATTCATCTTTGGAGGAGCGCAGTTAGGACACATGGTTTACTCTACTGGCTCTTCCATACTTAGTCAATTCTAGAATCTTTCTAAACTGTTTTGAGCCCGAAGACTTTGAATCTTTGATGCTTCTTCCCTTTCTTGCTTCTAGCTTCAGTGCAACATTTCTCCTTCATTTTTGACCATGTTATTTCATTTCGAGCACATCTCGTAACTTGTTTGTCATCCTAGAATGTGAGATCGTGGGTATAAAGTCATTTCCTTCATAATTTCCTTATGTATAAGACTTGTCTTGACCAAATTTTTGGGGGTGAATTTGGGATAACAATTTGGTGACTCACGAGACATCTGTCTACTAGATGAAGAAACCAATGGCCTTGAAGCATCCATTGGGCATGGAGTCTGCCTGATAAATATGAAACTGATTTGAACTTTTGAAGATCTGACCTCTGAGCCTCTTGGAAACCCACTGAACTTGGAGTTGAACTTCACCAAAAGCCAACTGAAATGGACTATGCAAGAGCAAAACAACAACACCAAAAACTATGTACAAACTGAAAATCATACATACCCCAAGTGGGATATGCAGAGTGTGCAAAAGAACTTCTTCTACTGAAAACAAACCTACCTACTCTACTCTAACCAAGAGAAAAGGGAACTCAAACAAAACCTGCAACTGGCAGGGAGAAATAGCTTCCCTTCCTCAAAAATGGCAGCCATGCAACTGATTTGGCACTAAACATGGCTGGTTGGATGAGTGAAAAACTAACTACAAGTTGATCTTCCACCCAAATGACCAAAGTATCAACTGAAGACAAATCCAATACCTCTTTTAGTTGCTCTGCATTTGGATTGAAGAGGTATGGCAACTGATCCTTGGCACTTTACATATCATCCTCATGCTTAGAGGAAAGCATGACTGGTTGTGGCTTCTCCTTTGGCTCCAATGAAGCCAAATACCTGATTGGGAAAGGTATGATCCATTTGATGTGCCCATAGCTCTGAGTTTCAACTCGAAAATGGAGTCCTCTGCAGATCCTCCTGAATGAATGGCATGGAAGAAGTGGTGAAACTCTTCTGCTCTTTCCCTTCCTCTTCTTTTGGATTTGGAGCAGCTTCTCCTTCCTCTGTTGTTTGAAGACCATCTTGCCCTTGGATAACTTCTTCCTCTAGCATGAAGCTTGTCAAAGAAAACTCTTCAAATTGCTGCTCTAGAGGGCTGTTTGGGATAGCCATGTCTTCTTTAGAATTTTCCTCCATGATGGATTCATCAACCAAAACAGCCCTTGAATGAAAGCAAGAAATTATCAATGATGCCTTCTTCTTCTGCTGTTACAAAATCTGATTTGGTCTCATCCATTTTCTCCTTCCCAATGGGACTTTGAGCTGATTGTTCTTCTTCTTCCTTGGCTGATTATGCAACTTGAATTGGATCAGAATTTCTCTCAGACAAAGTGCCATTGTGGACACTACACTCTGAGCAACTTGATAATTGATCTTCTTCCTTTCCTTGTTCTTCTTCTGCTGCAACAAAATCAGTCCTAACCACCATTGAGTCTTCAACCTTGGCCTCCTCTGTAGGCTTAACCAGCAAGGGAATTTTTTCAATTCCATACCTGAGAGCCAAACTTACTAAACTCTTAATCATTTCTTCTTCCACTGGCTCTTCTATTTGTTTTCCTTGACTGATTTTTGGAATTTCATCTTCCTCACGTGGAATTGGGAAGGCAAGAGAAGGATTGGGTTGGGATTCAACCATTTGTGCAATTGTTTGTGGTGGTGGGAAGGATGGAACTTCTTGTTTCTTTGGAGGGGAAGGTGTTTCTTTTGGCTCTTGTGGAGGGGATTTGGATTTGGAAGAGAAGAGGGAAGAAAAGCTGAGATGGGATGGAAGACTAGGGGATGGAGGGATGGTTTTCACAACTGGAGCAACATTGGCTGGGTTTACAACTTGACATTCAAACTGAGATGGTGCTACTTGAGGAATGGAAAGAGAAATACCAGATGATGGTGTAAAACTTACCCATTGACAAGGCTGCTTAGCACCAAGTTCATAGGCCTCTATCTCTTCTGTCCATTGTGCAAGTTGGGGCAGCATTCCAATCATGAAGTCCAACTTCTCCTGAGGGTTGTAGTGTCTTGGAAAAGGGCCTTCCCATGGACAAGGTTCCCTGCAACCAATCTCGAATGCCTTCATTCGTGCTATGGCCCTAATTGCTCCATGTCGGCCTCCTTTTTGTGAATATTCTCCAGTAGACCAACATCCTCTACATAACTATCACCATCATACACGTCCACTTGTCCTTGATAAGTTTCATAGTCAAACTAGTTTTGACACTGCTCATATGGGTAAGCATAATGGTCATGGATCTGATTATAATGTTGATCTGGAGGAGTTGGGAAATACATTGGAGGTGGACTATATTGTTGTAAGTGTGAGTTCCATGAAGGGAATGAAGTCATGATTGCACAACCTCATGGAATGGGATAAAATGAAAGATATGGAAGAAGAAAATGGATGAAATGAGTGGAAATGGATGGAAAAGGTCTGCAACTCAAGAGAATGGGTTTTGACCAAATGGAGTCGCCAGAAGTGCTTAAAAGTGCCTCCAAAGGTTGAAATCTTCACCAAGAGCACATCAAACTTGATGAAGTGAAGTGGTAAGGTGCTTTAGACCTATCCCACCGGGTGTGCCAAAACTGTTAGTGTGAAATCACAGCACCCCCAAATGAGTTATGGATATGCTTTTCTAAGGTAGGGTCATTTGGTGTGATTTGCATAACATTGGATCATTCCCCAAGTTGTGGGACTTGCAAATGGGAATGATCCTCCAGAGAAGGCTGGTTCCTCTTCCTAAACTACCTGCCATGAGCTACTCTAGTGCAGGAAAACTAAATCTAACCTAATCTAACCATTCCAAGGAACCAAGGAGAGAGAAAGAGGGAAAAATAGAGCCTACACTAAAGCGGTGATACACCAAAGTAAAGGAAGCGAGATATTCTGTTGAGGGAGAAAGAAACATAAAAATGGAGATGAGGGAGGTCAGATAGAAGTGACATGGCCAGATCTGCAAATCATCCATTAAAATCCATGAAACACAACATCCTACACCTATAAATGTGAAATACATGCACAGAAAACCAAGACTGAAAGGGAGAGGCACGAAGAAACAACAAACGATGCAAAGGGTTGAAGAACACCACAAAAACATTTTTTTATTACTCTAGAAGGTGCACAGACCATTACATTTCTGGAATAGAGGCACAAATACATTTTCCAAGTGTGGGAGAAGGTTCGTTGCTCAAAAATGGCATCGAGAAACAAATTTTATAGTTTCTCTATGCCCAGAATGTCTCTCCCTCTCAAACGAGAAGTGTTACAGTATATATAGAAAGAAAAGAGAGAGAAGAGGGAAAAGTCAAATCCTGCTCCAACCACTATGAGATACGCATTGAATCTTACCTTGAAAGCTCAACCACTGAATATATATGCCTTCTACAAATCCACCCACAATATGTCACTTCGGTTATCTAACGAATTGAATCAAATCAAATATTGTAGTTGAATAGATTGGATTCTGCATTAATGGCCTGGAATACTCTTCTTCATTTTTCACCTACTAGGGCCACGCGACATCTTGGCACTCATTTGGTCTTCCCTTTTGATATGGGACATGTGGCAGCTATATTAGAACAAAAATTGGGCTTGTGGGTCCGTAATTTACCTTTTCCCCCTTTTCACGAAACGTAAAACTCAGAAAACCCCCGACGGCCCATTTTGACCTAGGACACGTGGAGATGTGGGGCTTGTTTGAGCCTCCCTTTATGGATTCATCTTTGGAGGAGTGTCGTTAGGACACGTGGTTCCCTCTACTGGCTCTTCCATACTTAGTCGATTCTGGACTCTTTCTAAACTATTTTGAGCCCAAAGACTTTGAATCTTCGGCGCTTCTTCCCCTTCTTGGTCTTGGCTTCTCTACGACACTTCTCCTTCATTTTTGACCCTGTTATTTCATTTTTGAGCCCATATATAACTTGTTTGTCATCCTGGAATGTGAGCTCGTGGGTCTGAGTCATTTCCTTCATAATTTCCTTATTTGCAAGAGTTTTCTTGACAAAATTTATCGAGGGGTGAATTTGGGATAACAAAACCCCAAAACCCCAAAACCTAAAACCCCAAACTATAAACCCAAACCCTAAAATCCAAAACCTAAAACCCTTAAACCCATAAACCCTAAACTTGTAAAACCCTAAACCCTAAAACCTAAAGTAGAAAACCATTAAATCTAAAACCCAAAAACCCAAAACCCAAAACCCAAACCGTAAAAACATAAAATCCCAAAACCCGTAACCATAAACCCTAAACCCTAACCCCTAAAACATAAACCCTAAAACCCCAAAATGTTAAAACCCCAAAACCTAAATCCATGAAACCATAAACCCCAAACCTTAAACCCTAAACCCTAAACAAAAAATCCAAAACCCCAAAACCCAAAACCTCAAAACCCAAAACCCAAACCCCTAAACCCAAAAAAACCCTAAACCACCAAAGCCTAAACCCCTAACCCCAAAACCTTAAACCCTTAAACAAAAACCCAAAATCCTAATGCATAAACCCTAAACCCCTAAACCCTTAAATCCTAAACCCTAAAACCCAAACCTTAAACCCAAACCCTAAACCCTAAATCCCTAGAACCCAAACCTTAAACCATAAAACATCAAAACCCCAAAACCCCAAAACCCCAAACCTCAAAACCCAAAAACTCAAAAAATCTAAAAACCCAAAACCCAAAACCCCAAAACCCTAAAGCTTGAACCCTAAAATTTGAACCATGAACCTAAAAACCAAAAACCAAAAACTCCAAAACCCTAAAAAGTTAAACCCAAAACCCCAAAACCCCAAAACCCTAAAACCCCAAACCCCAAACCCCAAACCCCACAAACTAAAATCTTAAACCCAAAACCCTAAACCCTAAAACCTAAACCATAAAACCTAAAAATCTAAAACCCTAAACCTCAAAACCTAAAACCCAAAACCCCAAAACCCAAAACCCAAAAACCATAAAACCGTTAAACCATAAACCGTAAAATACTAAACCCTAAAACACAAAAACCCAAAATGCCAAAACCCAAAACCTAAAACCCCAAAACCCCAAAACCCAAACCCCAAACCCTAAAAACCCCAAACCTCAAAACCTCAAAGACCTAAAACCCCAAACTCGAAACCTAAAACCAAGGATAATTTTAGTGGCGAATATTCGTAATATGGCAAATATTCCATTTTTGAAAAATTTGAAAAGGTAAATTTTCTGGCGTGGGTTAGTGACCTGTTCGCCTAAAAATTACAGTTCAATTTTTTTAGGGGTCACTTCGCCGCTACCCTTGAATAGATTATTCGCTAGGTAGAACACTACTAGATCACTTATACCACCTAGGGCATATCTATTATCAATTATAGTAAATGTGTGTGAGGCGGGCGGGAGACTACGGATGCATGCGGGAGGGTGGAGGTTGCAGACGTGCAACATGGAGAGTTTGTTGATGCGTGACATGGACATTTTGTTGATGTGTGACAGGAGTGCGGAGGAAGTAGATGCGTGACAAAGAGTTTGTTAATGCGTGACACAGAGATTTTGTTGTCATGCAACCAGAGGGCAGAGGTTGCAGACGCGCGACAAAAGATTTGTTGTCGCGGGTCAACAAGGTGGTTAACGCGCGTCAATGAACCTCATTGACACGTGTCAACAAGGATGTTGGACGCTCATCGACGACACATTTAAACAAGGTCATTAACGCGCATCGGTGAGGTTCATTGACATGTGTCAACCACCTTGTTAATGCATGACAACAAATCTCCTGTAGCACATCATCGCCTATACATCACATGTCTTAAAAATTATGTGAAAATTTTGTTGTTGGGCCCCCAAAAAATTCACCTTCCCGTGAAACCAGGTCCGAGGATATTCGTGAGGTATTTTCCACCTCTGATTTCTAAGATGTCTCTTAAAATGAACCCTATCCAAAACCCCTAATCCCTAAACCCAAAAAACCAAAACCTAAACCCCAAACCCAAACCCCAAACCAAAAACTAAAAACCAAAACCCCAAAACCCTAAAACCCCAACTCTAAATTCAAACACGAACCCAAAACCCCAAACCCTAAAACCCTAAAATCCAAACCCCAAACCCTAAACCCTAAACCCCAAACCCCAAACACGTAAAACCTAAACCCCAAACCCAAAACCAAAATCCCTAAATAGCAAAACCCTAAACTTGAAAATTTGAGCCCTAAAACACTAAGTCCCTAACTCCTAAAATCCTAACCCCTAAACCCCTAAACCCCAAACCCCAAACCCCATACCCCAAAACCCTAAACACCTACAACCCTAAACCACTTAAACCCTAAACCCTAACCCCGAAACCCCAAACCCTCACCCCTAAGCCTTAAATCCCTAAAACACTAAAACCCTAACCTAAAAAACCTAAAACCCTAAAACCTTAAACCCTTAATCCTAAAACCCTAAACTCTAAACCCTAAAACCTTAAAACCCTAATTATAAAACCCTAAACCCCTAACCCTAAAACCCTAAAACCCTAAAACCCTAACCCTAAAAACCTAAAACCCAAAAACCTAAATCCTAAACCTTAAAACCCAAAACCCAAAAACCCCAAAACCAAAAACCCAAAACCCAAACCCTAACCCTAAAACCCTAAACCCTAAACCCTAAACCTAAAACCCTTAAACCCCAAACCCTAAACACCAAACCCTAAAACCTCAAACCCTAAACCCTAAAACCATAAACCCTAAACCCTAAACCCTAAACCCAAACCCATAAACCCTAAACCCCAAACCCCAAACCCAAATCCCCTAAATAGAAAAACCCTAAACCCTAAAACACGAGCCCCAAAACACTAAGTCCCTAACCCCTAAAATCCTAACCCCTAAACCCCAAAACCCAAAACTCCAAATCCTAAACCCCAAACCCCATACCCCAAAACCCTAAACCCTCAACCCTAAGCCCTAAGCCGTAAAGCCCTAAGCCCTAAAACACTAAAATCCTAAACCCTAACATAAACCCTAACACCCTAAAACGTTAAACCCTTAACCCTAAAACCCTAAACTCTAAACCCTAACCCTAAAACCCTAACCGTAACACCCTAAACCCCTAACCATAACACCCTAAACCCTAAAACCCTAACCCTAAAACCCCAAAACCCCAAAACTAAATCCCTAAACAATAAAACCCAAAACCCAAAACCCAAAACCCTAACCCTAAAACCCTAAAACCTTAAACCCTAAATCTAAAACCCCTAAACCCCAAACACCAAGCCTCTAACCCTTAACCCAAAACTAAAACCCCAAATCCAAACCCCAAACCCTAAACCTCAATCCTCAACCCTCATCTCTAAAACCCTCAACACTCAACCCTAAACCCCTAAACCCTAAACCCCAAAAGCATAATCCATAAACCCTAAAACCCCAAAACTCCAAAACCCCAAAACATAAACCGGGAACCCCAAAACATAAACCCAAAACCCAAAACCCCAAAACTATAAACCCTAAACACAAAATAACTAAACCAAAGAACAAAAACCCAAAACCCAAAACCCTAAACCCTAAACCCTAAACCCTAACCCCTAACCCCTAACCCCTAACCCCTAAACCCTAAACCCTAAAACCCTAAAACCCAAACCTAAAACCCTAAACCCTAAACCTAAAAACCCTGAACCCTAAAACCCTAAACCTTAAACCCTAAATCCTAAAACAATAAACCCTAAACCCTAAACCCTAAACTCAAACCCAAAACCAAAACACAAACCCCAAACCCTAAACCCATAAAACCCTAAATCCTAAAAGCTGTAAACCAGTAAAGTAAACTATAAACCCTTAAACCCTCAACCCCTAAACCTCTAAAGCCCTAAAACCATAAAACCCTAAACCTTAAAACCCCAAAACGCTAAACCCCAAAACAAATAACCATAAATGTCAAACCCATAACCCCAACCTTAAAACTCAAAACCAAAACCCAAAACACGAAACCCAAACCCCTATACCCATAAACCCTAAACCCTAACCCAAACCCCAAAACCCCAAAACCCCAAACCCTAAACCCTAAAACCCTAAATCCCTAAAACCCTTAAACTCTTAAACCCCTAAACACTAAAAACTAAACCATAAACCAAAAACCCCAAAACCCCAAACCCAAAACCCAAAACCCAAAAACCTAAAAACCCCAAACTCCTAATGATCCGAAAATTGACCAAATTATTTTCTTCGACCACGACTCCCAATAGGCATTAAATTCTTCTCTGAATTCACCCCATTAAAAGCAACTTAAAGAAATGTAATAATTAAAGTATACTATACACAAGTTCATAACGTAGTTTGGTAGAATGCCTACATCTCTAGATTCATCAATAAAAAGATATATTATCTACTTTAACGATTGTAAAATAATACAATCTAAGCATGATAATATTGAATAAAAATGGAACAAGAACCTTTATCACAAACACGAATAGTTACCCTGACTTATGATGCAGATTCAATCCAAGTATTCTCCTTCATGGTACAATGCCCAATGGCTCCCTGATCGGTCTTCCAGACGCTATTATGTTGCCCTATGGCTCCTCGGTTGGTCTTCTAGACATGATGTACTCTGAAGTTGTGGCTTAATAAGCCTAAAGAACAAGAACCTCCTCCATGACCACCAAGTGATAATCCTCGGCTTATGTAGTAGATCGATCTTCCTTTGCAGAATATCCTATGACACCAAAGTCTAGGATCCGCAATATGCAAAGTGTGGCTCAAATGGCCTATTGGATAGTATTAATAACTCCTAATAACAATATTGCCTATTAAAAATAATAGGTCTTATCTCTCCATATTTCCTATATTAAAATAGGTTGTACATCTCCATAATGTTGCCATGATCGCCATCAAACTTCACCAGTCATCCTTCTCGGCTCGGGCTCGGAGTATGTCTTCTCGGAGAGAATTCAAAGCTACAAAATAATATTTCACCTATTAAAAATAATAATAATAATAATAATAATAATAATGCCTATAATAGGAATTACATATTATATGCCTATAACATTAGGCCTTGGCTCTGAAAATATGCCTATAGTAAATATAGGACTTTAAAATAATAATTCCTATAAAATAACATAGGTCTTTCAAAATAATAAAGGCTTATATAAAATAAATATAAGACCCATTACATTCATAATATTCTCCCTTAGCCTCCACAGCTTATCTTGGGAGAGACTAAGCTCCAAAAATGAGCTTATTGAATGGAGGGGTGTCGAGGTCCTTTTAGAAGCCAAAGGAGACCGAAAAAATTGCTTAAATCTCTTATCATCCATCACATATCTCAACCAACTCGCTAGCTATGGGGAGGTCGTAGGTTCCAATCCCACTCCCCATGCGTTTAATGAACATTTTACACTTGATGCTCAACATTAATCCTCGACCACCACATGGGCATGCGATTATCTTGACCGATTCGCTAACCACTCCATTTTCTATGCATATGTCCATGTGTTGTCGAGTCATCATCCAAGCCCATCATTTTATCCACTTGTATGTGGATTATCCCACTTTTATGGGGATTGAGATGGACTAAGGCTTTAAATATCCTACAACCGCCGAGTTAAGTGTGGCTTAGGCCACGTAACAACACTTTTACGACCGGTGATCATCCCTTAGCTCGCCGAGCTAAATAATCAACTTGCCCCGCCAATGTGGACTCATTCGTGTAATGAAACCTGGTAATAGCTTGATTTGTAGCTCAATGCATGCTCGGTTTAAACTCAAACTTACTAATATAGACAAACTTTTGAGTAAAGTGAAAACTCACTTGAGTTGACTATTCGGTAAATGGTGACGAGCCATGTGGTGGCACGAGGAGCCACCACATGGAAAATATTTTGTCGATCGTGTACGAAGATGAAGATAATGTAGAATGATGAAGACCTAAGGTACAAACTGTTGGGCCCCAGAATATTGGCTAAGCACAAGAAGGTGCGTGGGTGCACGGGACCTATTTGAAGAAGGGCGCACAAGGTGAAGGAGCGCAGGGAAGGTTTTTAGTAGGTTTTTAACGTAACATAGGGTGCGTAAGACAAGACATGATTTTGGGACTTAGCCATATTCAGAATTCCAAACAACACATGAGGAAAGTGTGAATCATCTAGCATGCGGAGTGCATAAGGTGCTATCCTGGTAGTTATAGGATCAAGAATGGAATATTTCATTCATGTGATGGAAGGATCCAAAAGGAAATCATTACAAAGAGTGGAGAGATTAGATCAAAGGAGGAACACTCCATTGGAGGACCACTTGGACACTTGGCAACCAATCGATACCTCGGAAGGCATGTGAAGGCAAAAAGCTATATATATACATGCACGGGTAGTAGAAGATGTATGTGTTAAGTGTGGTAGTGTGGTGGAAGAGAGGTGAAGTTCTACGCAAAAATATTATGGAGGACTCTATGGCTTGGGGTTAGAGGAAATATAGAAGTGATGGTATAGTTAGAGGGATGAGTCTGTGTTTATCCTTCTAATGTGAAAGGCGTAGTATAGTTTCTGATGCATGACATTACTTTACATTGTTATATTTGTTTGTTATGGCCTCAATGAATGTAATGTGGTTACTTAACTCATCAAGATTAATATAAGGTTTTTTTCTAAAGCATATATGTGTTCATGAGAATAAGTATAATGCATTTCCTTTGTGTTATGAATCAGTTCGATATGTTGTTTGATACTTCTCTTTTTCTATCTGAATGGATGCATTGATATAATAACTCATCCTAGGTTCTCAGAATGAATGCATGGTTCTTTCCCATTCTTTTACACTTAAGTATATGTCATAGATGATGTATTCTTACACAACTCACATAAAGGAGGGGCTCAAAGCACCCACGCATGCCTCGGGTGTGTGCCCGGCAAGACTTGCTAGGTGATAGGCCGGTGCGGATGGGATTTGATTGTTGTTCTAAGGGTATAAAAATGACTACATGGTTTCATTTCCGATACCTTTTTCAAATTTGTTGTGAGAAATGACATACATCTTGGTCCCTGTGATGCATGATGACCAAATGTTTGACCTTGGAAAGTGTTAAAGTGTGGTTCAAGAGCATGAAGGATGGGTGTACTCAAAGATTTAGCACGGGACTTGAGTTCAATGTACCATGAGTTGTATGAGATATTCTTCTACTATTTTCAAGTAGAACTATATGAATGGCTTTCAAAGCATATGCATCTAGATCGAGTGGTACTACTGAGATCATGCGTATAGACCCAATATGATTATTAAAGGTCATGTAGGATGTAGATCTGACTTGGATGCATTCTTTTGATCATTGGTGGAAAGGAGTGCTTACCGGTTATACTCTAGAATACACCATTTCTACCTATTCTTGCCCGAGAAGATCTTTGAGTTTGATTTTTCGAGGGAGCCCAAAGAATAATTTTCACATGTTATTCCTTTAGCTATGAAGATCTTAGTCATTACCCTAAGTTTAGAGGCATTTCCCATAGCCAACTAAGTGTCTCGAGTGTTATTTGAGGAAGCTAGGGTGGAGGAAGATGGTGAACATTGCGGCTGAAAAGGAAAGGGAGGAGAGACGACTCAAGTATAGTGAAGCTCATGAAAGGGAGATGACATCATGGGGAGAGGATAGTTGTCCTTCGAGAGGCCTGATTCAAATTCTTGAAATCCACACAGATGCAAATCTCACCATTCTTCTTCCTGACATGCAAAATGTTGGCGATTCATGTTGAATGATGTATAGGAAAGATTATTTTTGCCTTTAGCAACTTTTGAATCTCATGAAAAATAGTGCCAGTAACCTTGGGTTGTATTGCCTTTGTTTTTGCTTGAACGGTTTGATCTCAGGTTTTATAGGGATAAAGTGTTGCATCTCCTTTGGCTAGAAAGCCTTGAGATCATCATATGAATAGGTGAGAACATCAGCATACCTTTTTAGTAGATTTACTGCCTTCTTATTTTCATCTTGATAGCATCATTTTCCAATGTTCACCATCATGGGTTCATCAAGACTCCCAATATTAAATTTTTCACACTCAGAATGCCAAGATCCTTGGGAAGTTTTAGACTTAATGTACCTATCATGCTTATCAAATAGGTCTTCCAAACTCACTAGTCCTTTAGGGATCTTGTTACCTTTCAATTTGATGCAACCATCTTGATCCGTCTCTTCCTTGATATCCCCTTCATTAGAGGAACAACTGGTAAAAATTATCCCTAAGCTCCAAGAAGGAGAGAAAATTATGATCATCATTGAAAACCTACCGATTATTTGCATTATCTGGTATGTTGGCCTATGAATCATTTTCAATGGTAAATTTCTCTTGAGAGAAATTTGGATGAGGAATCAACAAAGATCCAGAGACAACTAAAGAATCAGCTCTAGTGTTCCTTTCTCTTGGCACAAATTCAATGGAGAAAGCGTCAAGAAACTCGATGGAATCCCAGACAAGATTCATGTAATGTTTCAATCTCCTATTCTTGACATGAAAAAGATCTATGACATGTTTCACAATAAGCTCTGCATCACCACAAGCACAAAGATTCTTCACTCCCATTTCTTTTGACATGTTCAATCCAAGTATGAGTGCCTCATATTCAGTTGTATTGTTTGTATTTTTGAAACAAATCTTAAAGGAGAAAGGATGACTATTCCCTTCTAGAGAGGTTAGCACCACACCAGCCCCAGAACCATCTGAAGATCAACTTCCATCAAACTCCAGAGTCCAAATGCCATTGGGGTCATGAATCACTCCCTTAGGAAGCCTTGCCTCATCTTGTGACATGATCAAGTAGTTATCATGCCCTGCATCCTCATAGAGTATTTATGCTTTTGGATCATCAGTCTTTTGCACAATGTATTCAATTGGTTTCTTAGGTAGCAACTTCTTCATTTTTCCATTGTCTGAGATCAAAGCATGCGACTAGTCCATTTTAATTTCACCTCCTACCTCCTTACAATAATTTCTACTCAAGTAACCTCCCATATGAGGGAGGAATATCATATACCAAAATGGTGGCTAAGACCCTTTTCTCTAGAAAAGCAACAAAAGCTACTTGTGCATCTTTAATTCTTCTAACCAAAGGCACTTTTCTACTCTCCATGGAATAATAGGAACCAAAGGAACATGTTAGGGTCAGGCCCAAAGCATAGGCTATCTTTTCAGAATTATATTTTACGATGCTCCGAGTCTATAACGCAATTACTGATTTTATGGCTAGCTATGAGAAGATTCACATAAAATGGTTCAATTTTCTCATTAGGGGAAGTGACTGTAGCCATAAGGCTTGATTGAGGTGAGGAAGAGGGGGTGTGCAAAATACCTTTCGAAGTACTGGATGAGACTTTGGATTTGGAATTTACAAAGTTTACCATTTTAGCAAAAGATTTTGGATGAGTCTAGTAAAACTCTTCTTTTGAAATTTGGATTTTAGTCTTTTTTCGGTGATCAATGATATCAAAAGACCCTAGAGGTAGATGGGGAATCATTACTAGGAACTTGAGAGGATTTTGATCTATCGGTTTAGGATTTGAAGGAGGAGTTTTGGAAATAGAAGTAGAAGGAGGAGGATTAGAATTACTCACCTTTTGTGTGGAGGTAGTGGGAATAGGAGATCCTCTTCTTGGAACAACTAGGATAGTTGTAGGAAACTCCTTGGACTTCCGGAAGGTTGCACCACTTTTCCTCTTCTCGTTTGTTTTCTCCCAAGTCTTAATAGCATATGAATCACTATTCATATCTACCACTCTTTCATCATATTCATCTTCATCATCCATACCTTCGGTGGTGAGGAAATGAATTTAATACCCACAAATCTCCTCTCGGTTCTTCATCAACCTCTTCTTGGTTCTTCATAGAGTTCATTACACTCCTCATCATTAGGTTCTTCAACTTCACAAATTGCATTGACTGGAACCTTGATGCATGGGCCTTCAATATCAATCTAGTCGAGAAGAAGGCGGATGGTTCTGGGATGAATTTTTTTCTTGGAACATCTTGGTAAGGGGTATGTTGAGCCAATTGTTTCTTGAAATCAATGAGATCATTTGCAAGTTTATGTACCAACCGATCGAATTGGATCTAGGGGAAGAGGAAGAAGCTTTAGATTTAGAGGATTCTCTTTTCGATTTACGAGACATGATCAAATTATCCTCAACACTAATAGCCAAATGTTGATCAAAGCATCCAAATTTTCAAGCTTAGCTCTCCTTAGTGCATAACTCACTTGAAGCTGGGCATTAAGGAAGAAGCATTTTTGGATTTGATCCTTTGGACAAGTTTTTACGTGGAATTTTATTAATTAGCTTATTGAATTTAGCCACAAAATCCCTCATGGGATCAAATGGTTCCTTCTTGATATGAGAAATTTGTTCCAAGAGCATGCACATATTCAACGGGTTTGAAATGCTGCTCAAACTAGGTTATCATGGTATTCTAATTAGTGATAGACCTAATAGGAAGATGGTAGAACCAATCAGCAACATTGTCTGCAATATCTCCACAAAACTCTGACAGGGGACATCTTCATGTTTAACCCCAAGAATCCCACATGCAACAATGAAGGCTATAATGTGTTCATCTAGATGAACCTTCCCATCACCCTGGAACTTGGGAAAACTTTTCCTGTTAGCCCTAGGTAACTCATCCAATGGCTGAGGAAGAGAAAGAGGCCCAACATGTTGTCCCAAAGGCAAAGGAACTGCCATCTTTGGAAAAATTGACTGAAGGGGAACTGAAACACCAACAATTAGAAAAGCATGGAGATTAGGATGAAGATGCTCCTGAGGAACGCTATCCTTGGAATTTCTGTCTTTAACAGGAGGTGTGCTTGTAGAACGAGTTCCTATGTTACTTCTTGCTAGAAGAGAGAATTTTTGTTGCTCCAAAATTTGAAAATGGGAATCCTCAACCCGAGAGCTTTCATCCCATGTGTATACCGTAGATTCGCTAGACCAACAATGATCTTAAAATTATTCTTTTAGAAAGGGATCCATTTGAAATGAAATCGCTTGATCAAGTCACAAAAAATTGTTGGGTTTTTAAAATGATACTTTTAACAAACCACAGTCAAGGGACAACAAGTCCCTCCTCTTTAATGGGAGAGGTTCCCTTATTGAAAGCAAGTAGAAAAACTTATATACAAATGTACAACTTTCAAAGTATGGATTCCTGATACTTTGAAATGTTTTATGCCCAAAGATCATCAATACGAAAGAATGGAAGAATTAAGGAGATGGGGAAGGAAGAACATAACAATACCTTCAGGAAATATAGATGGTAGAGTATCACCTTATACGTATTGAACCAAGGAGTTGCAGAATAGAATCATTCACTTTCATAACCAATATAATTACAGGATGTAAAGGTTTAGAAATCATATAAACAAGAACACAAAGTTTCCTATCATAAAATATGGATGATTCTGAGTTTGAGACAATGAAAGAAGAAAATCGAGAGGAAGAAAGGGGAAACTTCGTATTAATTACCTCAAATCTATTACCTTTACAGAGTACCAAGATACAACCCTAACAACAACATGGAGAAGCCATTAAATAGCTTCTAAGAATGGTTACATTTGGTTACAAAAATTATGAAACTGATTCAAGAAAGCCGACATCTCGAGTCTCTCCAACACCTCAACCATTTCCATGCCTAGCAGAAAAACCGGATGTATTGAATCGCAATCATTCAATCTGCCCTTACAAAATTTGAATGTGAGTCGTCCACGTGGGAGAGATTTAAAATGAAGCGGGCCTGAGGACGCCTTTTACATTTTGTGCCCTTTGGAGAAATAGAACTTTGGAACATTTTGGCCCACCCACCCACTTTTGATATGGTCTTGACATGTGGCCTTACTTGAGTGGGGACAGTCGCGGTTCAATTTTATAATTTTTACCTCTTTTCAATGAGGGCTCAAAAACACAATTGCTTCGCCGGTCCACCTCCCCACTTTGAATTTCCATGCGAGCTTAATATTTGACTTTCTCCCTTGGCATGGGCAGGGTTGTGGTTCACTTTTTAACTTTAAGCTCCTTAGTGAAAACAAAGTTCAAATTCTCAAATCGCCCCGACGGCCCGCTTTCCCGCTTTGAATTTTCAACGGCATCAAAACACAAAAGGGCCCACCTCCCCACTGATGCTTAAAACATGGCCACATGTCCTTTGTGGGCTAGTTTATTATTTTTACATTTTTGACTAAGTCCCTTTTGTTTGACATGGCCATATATCTGACCCTAGACACGTGGAGAGTTGGTGCTCATTTGGGACCTACCTCCATATTTTTCCTTTGAAGTTGCGCCAAGCTGACATGTAGATGCTTCCACAAACCCTTCTATACTTAGCCAATTTAAAAACCTGGATCTGTCCCTTCTTTGACTTTGACCATGTGGTGAGCCCACGCTCATTTGAGTTTCTACTTTGGATTCACCTCCTGAAATTACACTGAGCTAACGCGTGGCTCCTTCCACCGGTCCTAGGCTTTTCGACGACTAACTTTGTCTCTCCTTTGACTCTGACCATGTGGTGAGTGGCACTCATTTGGAGATTGGCCCTTTAGTTTCATTTCTTAAATTGTACCGTTGAGACACATGGAGGCTTCTACTCGACCCTCTTATACTTAGTTAATTTCAAAATCGGCTCTGTCCCTTTGTTTGACTTGGGACACACCGAGGGTTTTCACAAGTTTGGGGAATCACCTTTGGCTTCGACCCTTGAAGTTGCGTCGATGAGGCACGTGGCATCATTCGCTGAAACTTTCATACTTAGTCGATTTGAGCCTATTTTGTCTTCATTTTGGACCTGGGACACGTGGAAATCCTGCGCTTATTTGAGGACTATCCCTTGGGCCCTACCCTTGGAGTTGCATTGTTTAGACACATGGAGGCTTCTGCTATCACTTGAAACATGGCCATGCCGCATCCAATCAGATATTTCCATGTACTACCCATGGATTCTGGGGAAAACATTGAGGAGGAGGATATGCCCATCATTCCTGACAGTGGAAAGAAATAAAAAGAAGGGGAAATACGCCACCTTTATGCTAAATTTCAAATTGTTCTCCATGGAATGGAAAAATGCAAACAGTACCAGGCTCGACACAACCCACTACTCTAAGGTACAAACTCAAAATTTTCAAAAATTGACTTCGAAAGAGGGGAATTTTAAGGGTGACAACATGTAATAACTGTGGCGGAGGACGTAGTGAATTCCTATGAGGAACATGTTACAACTATGGATCTACCAGAGCATTACAAGTGTGAGTTTCCTAATCTATTACAATGCTCGTGGTGTGGGAAGAAACATAAGTATGAAGAGTGTCCAGAGCTTTATGAGCATATGAACCAACAACATAGGAAAGAAAAAGGTGTTGGGATGGTAAGCATCAAGAAGGCCGATTCACAGTGGATGCCAAGAGTGGCACATGAGTTAGGACTAGAACCTATATTGGTGATGATTTGAGCGGAGAGGCCGCGTGCGCGGAGATATCCCAAGAAAAGGACACTAGTTTCAAGAGAAGTGTAGACACCAAAATTGGGTCACACTCCCCTTGGTCCCTTGTCAAATAACCAACTCAAGCATACTCATCTAACCATGGCCCCTTCCACCCCACATTAATATTAATTTAATTAACTTAATTAAATTAATACCCATCCTCACAATATTCATTTTTAATTATTTTAATTAAGCTAATTTCCACCTCACCTAGACACCTCATCCAGCCACCTCACCCTAGACCTATTCTTGGCATGTTTCCATAACCAACAATAACTAAGTCTCACTTGCCTTAATGAGCTAAGATTTGGTCTAACCCTAAAATCAATCCCTAAAATCTCTCTAACCATATTCCCACTCATTAGAAGGGAATTTTCCGTTCTAATCCGTGAGAATAAACTAATTGGGCCCAAGAAATTAGAAAGATCTGCCCATTTTAGTAAACCTAGGGAATCCCGCCTTAACTAATACCGGTCACCCCTAAACCGACACTGGTCAACCCAAAACCATCGTCGATTACCATTTATTCACCCAAACAACCTTGTTTTTGGGTTGGCACATTCTAAGAGCAAGAAAGGAGATCAGAGCTGCATGCAAGTGAAACAAGCATCCTTTTACACATCTAGACATCCAGAACCATCACCAGGATCAATCATAGAGCCATTGCATTCACGGGAGCACTCCAGGAAATCACCGCTACAGTACCATACACGTATTCTTTGATCAACCACCTCCACCATTCAACCATCAGATGCTTAACACACTAGTTCCTCCTAACCAAAATGAAGCTCTCACATTCGGCTATGGATCAAGAAGTCGAACGCATGCAACAACCATCAACTGACCAGCATTTAACATGTATTCTTCCTTGGCCCTTACCCTTATCTGTTTTGTCATTTCGAAAAGGTAAAGAAAATGGTGAAACATTTTGGCACGCGGTGGGACCCATCAGGGGTTCTTTTGCATTTATTCATTCCTAGGTGAAATTTGTGTGTTTGTTTCCCTTCAAAAAGCTTCCACATTAATTTTCTTCTTTGGAATCCTTCTCCTTCTTTCTATTGTCTAAAACAATTGTATTTTTGGTGCTTTAAAAAGAACACATCTTCCTTTATTTTGCATTGCATTAGTGAAAGAGCATCCCTCTTCTGTTCATCTCTTGCTACATCAAATATTACACTTTGATTTGGGTTTAAAACACTTGCATTACATTCTAATTTGTTGCATTATTAGCTCACATTAAAACTAAGGGCAACCTATATGCTGGAAGTCATGCCCAGCTGATGGTTGACACAAAGAATCATAGAAAGCACATTTTTATCTCTCTCTGTGTCTTACCAAACTTGTACAAAATCAAAATATACACATCTTTCTTAAACAACATCTTACCGGGAATATCTATCAGTGATCACACGATCCAGTTGGTAGGTACTCCCCATCTCGTTACCGCATTGTCGAGTCATCATCTCAAAGGACGGCCCGCCCCCACCATAACATACCTGAAACCTCTCCTTTTAGATATCCTTCTTCATAGGATGCCTTCCCAACAAAAAATTCTATTCTAAATACACATAGTCAGTCCTAAATAGCATAAGCTTAAAAAACATAAGAAAAGCACTGTTAGGATCATGCTTTTTCTTAGCGTTCTTCTTGGCTTGTATTTTGAGGTGTGAGACTACGAATCTCCATTTTTCTTCTTCCTTGCACACTCCATTGTAGTTGGAGTATTCTAACGTTATCACGAGTGTGTCGGGGCCCCATCTCTTCATTCTTAGGTTTTTGAGTTCCATTCTTCACTTAATTTAATTCAAAAACCAATTTTCTTCATTCATTTCTAATTTCATAGTCATAAGCGTCGGTCCAATGACCGCCGTCCGGTTCACATCTAACCGTCATCAGTTAAACCATAACTAGTGTCATCTTCTAGCTTTCTAGTTACTTTACGTAGAATATATTTTATCATCAATTTGCATTGCATTTCGGCCCTAAGGGCATCATCATATTTCTCCCCTATTGATACTTACTGTCATACACAGTTTTCACATGTACACATCCAACATTCCTATTTTATTCTTTGAGACTGGTTTTCTTCCACAGTGATCGGTATCAGTTTCAACAACCATCATCGGTTTTACCTCAACCATCACCGGTTAACTTGACCATCATCGATTGCATGTGTTTATTTTCAAAATCTAGACATTGACCAGATTCACCTCTCGGACCCCATTATTCTTTGTTTCTACTATTTTCTGTGTCATCTATAGAATACAGTCTTACCAAGTCAACACTTATTCACATGGTGCTGACTCGTAGCTAGACTAACGCCCTCATATTCCATGCTAGTCATCAACCACTCCCACCTAGTCCCTCACTACCTTCCATCCTGTCACCCATGGATCCAACCTTACCTACCACCATTGTTGTAGGTGACGAAGAGTTTGCACAACTCCTTGATCAGAATCCCATGGCCTTACAGTTCTACCTTTCCCATTCTTCCACTGAGACTCCTCAGGTCAATTGATATACAACATGCCTATATCCATCTCTCCTGCCCTTATTCTGTTGCTGCATCAGCCCCTAACAATGCAACGTTACCCTCACCTGCTTCACCCCTAGTATTTTCGCAACTAGGACCCATACCCACTATGATATTGCTCTGCGAGTTTCACTCATGCTGTTGTGTCTCTGTTGTACCCTCGTCGACCACCAGGACCATAGCACAATCTACACCCATTATCTCATAAATACCCATTACAACACAATCTCCCGTGGTGTTAGTGACCCCTACTCCATTCCTCCATTCCAGAATCTTGTCCTCTCCATCCCACAAACACTGTCCCTAATCGCTACCAGAGTCACGACAACCATCCCACCTACATACACCTTATCAATAACCCCCTATCTCGTCTATCACCCATTTTGGATATGTGCCTTCTATGTTAGTTCCTTATTCTCAACCTCCCTATCAGGTTCAGTATTCACCTCCTTATGCCACAGGAGGTGTCCCTCCATCACAACCTACAATTGACCTCATCAAGTTGATGATGGAAAAGATGTAGACACTAGAAGCATTAGTTTCTGGCTCACGCAATTCCCTCACCTATGATCAAGGTTCATTTTAAGACACCTCTATAAAATTGTAGGTGGAAAATACCTAGCGAATATCCCTAGAACCAGTTTCAGTGAAAGGTGAATTTGATAGTATTCCAAAACCAAAATTTCACCTAGTTTTTCATGGCTGCATCATTGATTTGGCGACAACAAACAAGCGTCAATAATCACTCGACGATGTGTGTCGATGGGCGTCAATGGTCTTGGTGGCGCGCGTCACGGCTCCGATTGTCGTGCGCCAACGGGCTCTATTGACGTGCGTCGACCGATACTATTGACGCGTAACAAATAAATACATTGACATGTGACAACTAGATCCATTGACGCGTGTTAATAGTCTTAGGCGATGCACGCCAATGGATCCATTTATCACACATTAATAGGCTCTCTTGACGTGCATTAATAGGATTTATTGACACGCGTCAACAATATCGATTGACGTGACGCACAACAATATCGATTAACGTGTCGCGTCAACAAAACAAATTGACGCGTAAAAATTGGATCCATTAACGCGCGTCAGCTAGGACTATTGATGCACGTCAGCTAAGACCATTGACACGCATCAATTGAAGCCATTGATGCACGATTTAGCTTATAAATACCCTTTTGGTCATTTTCTCGTTTTCACCTTCCCGCTCTTGAATTTTTGCAGGTCTCAATCGTTGTCAAAGACGCAAGTACAACTATAATGTCGACTTCACATGCTTCCCAACTGCAAGTTCAGGAAAAAAATCAAGAAGAGAATCCAATTCAATCGATGGCCAAGATCATCTACAGGAATCCCTTATGCCCTCACATCCATACTATTTTAAAGATGTCTTCAGAATATAAAGATTTGATGGATGTGTGTGAATTTACAGGGCTCGTTAATATGCCCCATTTTGAAACAGATCTAGATATTTTGAATTACCTTCTGTCGTCCTACAATTTAGAGGATGACCTTTTTATGTGACTCTGAATGATGGCGAATGTTCCAATTTAGTATCGAAGCAAATGACATCCATCGGTTTACGGGCCTTTTGTTCAGAAATTTACCAATTGTTACAACCAAGGCAACACTCCTGGAAGAAGACAAGAAATTTCTCGAATCAACGTTCGGTTTCCATGTTGATTGTAAGTATAATTCGTTTTAATTCATATTTTTTATTCTATTTTTTATTCTGATACAATTTCGTTGTTATAAATTTATAGTAATTTTCACTGTTTCGCATTTGCAGCCCATGTCAATAAATCCAGGCGTGGTGTGGATACACAATCAATTGCACACCACTTTCTTGCTGCAGTTATTTCATTTTTTCAATCCAGAATTGTTTTGCAGGGTCGCCAAACAGATATACCAAATTGGGCCATTGCATACATTGTTGCCACTATCTCAAAACAAAAATTCGATTGGTGCACATATCTATCCAAAAAAATAAGAACTGACCTAACAAATTCAAAACTTTCAGAAAAACCTGTCATTTATTCAACAAACTATCTCCTCGGCCTTTATTATGAGGCACTTTTAAATTTAAAAGATAAAAAAATTCCTACTTGCACTGATGAGGAGTTGATGAAGTTGTCAATTCCATTTGAAGAACAACAGGTATAAACTATTTAGTTTGTAATTGTATTTCAATTTTCGACATTACAGTGCACAATTATTAACAACTTAAATTTTAATGTTTTACAGAGAAGATTTATTGAAGCCCTTCCCCGAAAAAAGGCGTTATCGAGAGGAAGAGGCCAACAACACGTTGAGGCTTCGGGGGACTCCCAATCTGAAATGGAAGCTCACTCCTCTCCAAACCCTCAACAGTTTGAACTCGTTAAATGCCAGAGAAGTAATACCTTCTCATATATTATTTACAAATTCCAAAGTTGCATATTTATTTTTCAATTTAAATTTTAACCAAATGAATTGACAACATTTAATATTGATGAATTGCAGGGACTTTGGAACATACACTTGTTTCACAAACTCAACCTTCTTCCCCAACTCACTCCATACAGTCGCATGCATTCATATCTTGAACAAACAAATCAACAACCCTACAAGGCCACCCTTAGCACCGAGAAAAACAACCCCTCGACAACAAGGTACAACTTTTCGATAGTACGTTTAATTTCGTAGTTTTTGACTTTATGAATTGTTTTCCTATTTTTCATTTTTTTCTTGTACTTTTCAGCACATGTCAATCCTGATCAAACCACGGCACCGACACCCACTCAACCAATAATTTTTAAAATTCCAACCAGAGGAACAGTGAAAAAGAACATTGGTAAACGCATGCCACTTGCTCCGGCCCCTAGTGGGACACTAAACATTGCCTCCTCCTTTCGAATTCCAACTCTCTCACTTGGTGGCTTGCCCAGTGCAATGGGCATATTTGTTTTGAACAATATAAATTTAGATGAAGATTATTTGGGCATTGATAGCAATGACCCAACTGGTTTTTTCAATACCCATGAGATGATTCAAGGCCAGCAGGTATACTTCAAATTTCAATTTAAATATGCTTTACAATTTTGAATTACATTTCGATTTAAATTTATTTATCTAAATCTTGATTAATTTTTTCACAAACAGGATCAGCCCACCCAAAGGCAAAAACAAGTAGCAGTTGATCTTGCTGAAAGCCCCCATACTTCTCCAGCAAGATCATCTTCATCAGATTCAGATAGTGAACGATTCTTTACCTTTTCCTTTGGAGAACTTAATTGGTTATGATTGTCAATCCCATGTCAGTGAGTTTATTCTTCCTCATATCAATCAGCTTATAGAATGGGAGAGAAGGGCTAAAGTTCTTATCAATGAGATTATTAGTCGTTATGAAAATTATTGGCAACGGGATAGTTTATACGCTGCAGTCCAGAATCAACCTGCGAAGATGGATTCCTTACTTACCCAAGTAAGAAGTGGGACTATCACGTATAACAACAACTATAAAGATGACATTTTAGATAAGTCATTAAACAAATTGGAAAATATTAGTGCCGAGGCCCAGGCATATTTTAACAAATGGTCCAAGGACAAGGATTTGGTAGCAATTGCAAATGCCGAAAGAGATAGAGCGGTTGTAAGTACTATTACTTTCAAACAATCATTCTTGTTAATTTGAAATTTTCATTTTTTAGTAATATTTTGAATTGACATTACTCTTTTTGTGCAGTTGAAATATGAAAATTTGAAGAGTCAGGTGAAGGTATTGCAAGTTCACTTGGAAACAACAAAGAGTAGTTTATCCGCAACAAAAAATTTGAAGCAAAATATTGTTTTGGTTAACAAACAAAACAATACACTAAAGCAGATAATTAAAGAGCACGGTTTTGACCCTGACATATTATTCAATGCTAAAGCAGCAGCTGATCCAAATTTGTTGTCGCATGGAGATGCGACAAATCAAGAAGAAAGAATTTTAAAAAATCTGGACAGTGCTGTGCGGAAGATCTTATAAGTTCAGGGGTTATTTCTGCTGTTGGGGAAAGGGGTACAACCATAGTGGAAGAAGCCGTTGGGGAAGGGAGTAGAGGAGTACAATTGGATAAAGAAAAAGAGGGTTGAAAACTAGAAACTTTTATTATTGGGGAAACTTTAAATATTGAGTTTGAAAACTTCTAATATTGAGTATGGTATTTGAATTTAATTATATACAATCTTTAATTTTGATTGCATTAGATGGTGATTATCGTGAATTATATGTATGTTTCTTGTTTACTTGCATTGTCATGAATTGTATGTGGACGTAGATGATGAATGATGATAATTGATAATTAATGATAGATGATGATGAAAGATGATGAATGACGATAATGATATGATATATATGGACGATGATCAATTTAATGTGGATATAGATGATAAATAAATGGAATGTGTTATAATTGATATAGATGACATTTATGATTAGAATGGATATATATGAGATTAGAACGAATATAATTGTAATGATATGATTATGAATTGTTTTTAGAAAATGGAATTGTTTTAATAAATTTAAATTAGATAAATAATTGTGTTAATAATAATTGTAGTGTCAGGACTCAGGATTATGATAATGATATGGTGATGATATGATATATATGGATGATGAGGAATTTTATGTGGACTTAAATTTAAAATTTTATAATGTATTGTTTATCCCACAGTGAAAAAAATATATCAAAGGATTTTGCACATATAAAAAATAAATTAAATATAATTTTAAGAAATCAAGAAAGAATCATCACTGGTAAGAAATTAATCATAATTGCAAATATGATAGGGTTTAGCTTACCTCTTGCGTAATAGATTGCTGTGAAATCATCAACGGTAACGTGCTAGATCTTTGTTTTGCCTGACATTGTAGATAGAGGGGTGAGTTGCCTGACATTGTCAGTCATGAGAAGTGCCAGCAACATCTTTAAATATATAGACCAGCAACATCTTTAAATAAATGTAAATATATAGAATTAGACCTGTAACATCTTTAATGATAACAAGAGCTGAAAAAATGTAAAGTAACAAACAATAAGATTATGTTCAAGAAGATACCTATTCAAAATTGAAATCATCACCGGTAATGTGCTAGATCTTTGTCTTAAAAAAATTCAACACAAAAAATGGATTAGTAGATAGATGGGTGAGTTTCCTGACATTGTCAGTCCCGAGAAGTAACTTCCTCGGATGGATGTCAACCCACGTTTTCAAAAAATAAAAAGATTGTATTTAACTAAATGTAAATACATAGACCAAAAACATCTTTAATGATAACCAGAGCTGAAAAAAATGAATAGTAACAAACAATAAGATTAAGGGGAAAAAGATACCTCCTTAAAGTTGAAATCATCACTGCCACTGGTAATGAGCTAGATCTGTGTTTTAAATTTAAGAAAACCCAACACGAGAAATGGATTAGTAGATAGATGGGTGAATTGCCTGACATTTTTAGTCCCGAGAAGGACCTATAAAAAGATTGTAGTTAAATAAATTTAAATATATAGACCTGTAACATCTTTAATGATAAAGATAAAGATAAAGAAGATACCTATTTAAAGTTGAAACAATCCATTATCAATAGCTTCATCAAACTCGATGTTGTCTTCTGTAGAATGTGACGATGAGCCAATTACACTCTCAAGGTTGGGAATATTTGTACTTGTAGTTGTATTATTCACACCTCTTCTTTCGCAAAGGGAATTCCAATGCGTGATTACTCTCATCAAGCGGAAAGGTTTCGATGGAGTATCGAGAAACATAACACCTCATGCAACTTTCCAAATTTTTATCCAACTTGTTTCTCTGTTTTGATTTTATAAATGACAATGCACTAAAAACCCTTTCATCCTCCACAGACCCCAAAATCATTGTTTGGCATAACTCATATAATCTAAAATATTCACTGATATCTTCTTGTAAGATAGAACTTTGATAGATTCCTCGCCACAACGTTGTAATAGCACCACTTTCAGAAGGTTGATCTAAATTCTTATATTGGTTCCTCATTGTTGTTGCAAAATTTGTTGACTGAAACTTTAATAAATCGGCATTCAGTATACCTTTGATTTCCATACCCTTGAGCTCTGAAGTCTTTGTAAATTGTTCCATTATTGTACCCATTGATTTATGGAAATGCTTTCTGACAAAGTCTGCACGACCACCTTCAGTATTCCAAAAATTAGGATTCATCACACCCATGGCTTCCAGAATTTTATCTTTATAGAAATGTTCCCTAATTTCTGATGACAAGGTTTCTGAAATTTTTTTAAGCTTTATTCTTGTTTCAACTATAACAGACTCAAACAAATTACGTGTCACGGGAACATCTTCTCATTCGATCCTGTAATATCTTGACGTTTTTGCAAAATGTGCAGTGGTATTTCCCTCCCATTAACAGTGATGCAGAGGTGATCGTGGATATTAAATCTCAAAAAGGTGTTAGGATTTTTAAGATCTAATAAAGCTTTCCAATTCTCAAAAACAGGTGCATCAAAACTATCTTGGGAACAGTACAATATATCAAGACTTTGGCATACCATTTTTCTCATCTGTATAAAATCCACAATATAGATTAATCTCTCCCTGTGCATGCTTCATCAGTGTATTGATCTCCTTTAACATTGGAAGAATACCAACCAATGTAAGCAATGTCTCCAAATCAGTTAAACGGAACAACAAGTCCCTTGCCCTATCAACTTCATGACGGTATTTGTGCATGAAACCAACCAATGAAGGATACTCCTCACGAACTCTGCATGCAGGTTCATACAAAGAGATCCATCTAGTCTCCACATCTTTTAGAAGTTTTTTGCCATCTGTAATTCCAATTGCAAATTTTGGAACTCGAGAAATCACTTTGGGCTGCTTGACATATAGGCATGAAGTTCTCTTATAAGGTCTTCTAATTTAGCAAGCGTTTTTTTGTTTACCATTTTATACGCTAAATTCATTACAGTGAGCCATACGGTGAATTGGTAGCATATATGGGGCCCTTGTTGTTTGTAATCTAACACATGGGGCCAATTATTTCCTTGACCTGCATGCAGATGCACCATCTGCTCCAACGCATACCAACTTCATAGCAATTTCATAATCAGTCATTCCAGTGACATCTTTCAAATGAGAAACAACTATTTTATGTAGGTTTTCGGCATTTAATTTTCAACCATTTTCATAACACCCAACAGATGAGGTGTCCTTATATGATTTTCTAAAGTATAGACGTGGATACATACCCATGCGGTGTTGTCATTCTTTGTCACTTCATCAATTGAAAGAGAGATAAAGTTTGCTTTTTTACATTCTCTTTCAAATCTTCCTTCTCTATCATCGAGAGGCATTTTGCCATTTCCCATCCACTACTTTCAGACCAATGAGACTGAGGTACATTCAGCATTCCGTTAAATTGATACAAAACTTTGAAATCGAGGAAATCTGAAATCGCTCTTCCTTTTTTTAGTATTTGAAAAAGAGTAGAGAATTGTATAAATTTTGCATGTATATTTGTTTCTTTCATCTTACCCATATGCGATGTGATCGTTCCTCCCTTTTCCAAGAGATGTCTGTGTTTTTCTGCTCTGCCTCATATTCCTACTGCGTATCTAACATGCATGCATTCTTTTTCAGTTTTCCACCTATGTGTTTTGATTTTCTGGCCATCCGCCCCCATTACAGTCAAATATTGTTTTCCACAATGTTTTTCTATAGTGTCCAACTTCAGTTGCATTTTTGTTGCTTTCCCAATTTCCACGTACATATTGTACATGTACATTCAGATGGGATCTCTTCAGAATTAGATGATTGTATAGGTTCAATAAACAGAAATTTAGCTGCCCAATCAAACTTGTATGTCCTGCCAATGGTCCACATATTCTTGTTCGTTTTCAATGCTTTACTTTTTTAGTAGAATTTTGAGCAATATCACAATCACCTAGTTTCCTCTTTCTTGGACCGGAGTTTGATTTTGATTTCTATCTTCCATTTTGCTGAGTGTTTGTATCTGTGATATCTAGATGCACTTCTGGTTGCACCCCAATAGGAACAATATCTTCAAGATCTGGCATATTATCGTAGGTTTCATTTGTTTGACTTTGATACTGTGCAGAATGCATGTCCACCTCAATAATACCTTCCACACAGTCAGTATTATGATTCTTTGTGATGCCTGATATATGATTGGTATTTTCAATATCTGTATCCGTAGAGTTTCCAAAATACTTGAAGAGTGATTTCTGAGATTTCTTACTTACTTTTAGGTTATTCGCATTCTTTGAGCTGGCACCTTCCATTATTCTGAAGAGAGTCTGCGTCAAAGAAAAGAACCAAATAGTGTGTCCACTATCTAGACTCGAGGTCTCATCACGCGTCCCTGCGGAGGTCTTTGTCACGTGTCAACTATGCACTTGTCGCGCGTCAACAACCTATTCAATGTCACGCATCCACTGTCTGAATATACTGTCGCGCGTCAACACTTCCCTTGTCGCGCGTCAACTGCTATGCCCAAGTCGCGCGTCAACACTACCTTTGTCACACGTCAAAACTGCTCTTGTCACGCGTCAACAATGCCCTTGGCGCGCGTCAACACTGCTTTTGTCGCGTGTCAACACTTTGTCCCTATCGTGTTTCTACAACAAACAATCACAAGGCTAATGAATCGAATCTACGGTGCTTAAGGGTATGCGAGTTCAAATTTCACAGTATTGGTAATTTGGTAAGCTACTTGAGGTATACTACGGTGAATCACCTAGGTTTTTATAGGTCTGATGTTTTCAAATGAAGGCGAAGCTGACCCCCAAAAAAATATACTATATATTTTAAGTGACAGGACACCGACCCACTCCGAATAATTCGCCTTTTCAAATTTTCCTAAAATGAATTTTTCACCATATTACGAATATTCGCCACTAAAATTATCCCGCCTATGATGAAATTTGTAATGATCCTATTCACCTATCCATTCCCATTCAACCAAAACCCATACATTGGGAGATGCCAAAATTCAATTGCTTGATAGCAAAGAAGATCTGCAACAACATTTGTGGTCCTTTAAACATGGGTGTTACTTGATTTCCCACGATGATGCTTTAGTTTTGAGGACTTTCCTAATGTCCCTGATTGGACCTGCATTAGACTAGTAAAGTGGACTGCCAAGACACTCCATTTACTTGTTTAATCAAGTAGCCCAAGCCTTCATAGATCACTTCTCCATCAACATTTTCAAGAAGGTTACCATGATTGTTCTTTATTCCACACGATAGTATGACGATAAGTCATCAGCGACTTCGTCGCTCATTGGCACATCCTTATTAACCAACTCACATTCCAATTACCTCAAATTGACCTTATATAACTATTTACTCGGGCTTGTGCTAGACACATCTCACCAACCATGAAGGTGCAAACATTTCACACTTTTAACAAGGCATTCACCATGGCACAAAAGTTGGAAATTTGTGCTATCGAAGAAAAGAACATTCAACTTCATAACAAGAACATTCAACTTCGTAACAAGAACATCACCTTCAAATCAAATGATGCTTCTTCATCTTAAAACTCCTAAAATAACTATGCAAAACCCAAAGGGTATGCCAATGCCGTAGTCCTCAAGGTTGCTCCCCTCATCACTCAAACCCAGCCAAACCCCCTTCTAATCTCTCTCCTTTTCGATTTTTTCAATTTAGACGAGAACAAAGAAAGTACACTTCCTAGGAGAATCTTATTCTGCTATTTTAGAAAAGCTTGTTAAAGTGGTGTCATTACCCTTCCACCTATAAAACCACATATTGGTTTTGACCTAAACAACCCATGCCTACATGGTATAAGGAACATGAATTTTGTAACTGTCATCGTGTTAAAGGTCACAATGACAATAATTGCATCACCTTCAATAATATCATCCAAGAAATGATAGACAATGGAGATCTAGTCTTGGATAGCCTGAATGTACCGCTAACTAAAACATGCATATCTTCAAAAATCCATTACATAATCATGCCCCATATTCCAACCAAGTGGGTGATACCTCAAACAATGAGACCACTATCCATGAGGTTCATGCTATTTTCATTGACACACCAGTTGCTTCCCAATTTGCCTCATGTTCCTTCAATAGATGAAATCTTAGCCGCGCTCCCCTACTGCTGCAGTAGAATCTATTTCATCTACTCCTATACCCAAAAAAGGAACCCCCTTTATGTTCCCCTTCACCCATGGAAGAGCCTATCATCGCACGCGCCTTTGACCCCTCAAAATTCGAGCGGTTATCGGTGGCACCTCTCCTACTCATAGAAGATGCAGTCCATTGTCTACACCAACACAAGGAGAGCCCACTTTGGCTAGCCCATCCTCTCCTCTACCCATGGAGGATACTATAGAAGTACCACCACATGTAGACAACCATTCACCATCAGACCTTCAAGACCCCATTGATCTACTTTTGGCTCTTACCCACAGAGTTCGAGGTTAGCCATTTCCCGATATCTCAAACACATTTCATGGTGATTTCCACTCAATCCACATCGGCCCTACTTACAACAATATCATTCTCATGCTTTTCCGATCTCCTAGACTATGTCAATAGAGCCCTACTTTAGGGGCATCTTCTACTTCCTATTTCAACACAAATATAGTTGTCACTCGTTGACACTTCCACTATCTATCCAAAAGTGTTTCAAGCAACCAAACCAAACACAACCAAAACTATTGAATTACCTTCCATGGCACCACTCATGGCCCAACTCACACCTCTACCCATATCCCAACATGCATCTACACCCAAACCCATGCCTATATCATCTCCCTTACCTAAACCTATCACTACCTTAGGGGTCATACCAATAGCTAGCCTTACTCACCCACCCATCAAATTAGATTTAGCTACATCTTCCAAAACTAACACCAAACTTAACCCGGCCCCTAAAAAGAAGATCCAATCTCCTAGATCTCATACCCCAACCTCGCCAACCACGCCCTTATCACCTTCACCCCTTCGTCCATCCTAGGACCTCACCCCTCGACCCTAGCCAAGAAACCCCCATCCATTGGTAAACCAAGAATGCAGTAACCCATTTCCCCATCACAGACCTCTAATATACCCAAGCAACCCACACAACCTCCACCCTCACCCGTAACCTTCTTACCACCCATACCTCCAATACCATCAATAACTTCTTCACTACCCACAACACTTCCTTCTCTTTCACTCATGCCTCCTGCCCAACCCACACCACCTACCTCCACAAGTACCTCGGTTACCCCGTGGGTAACCCATCCTCTTCCACCATTTGCTTTTCCCTCCACATCTTGTGCGCCTGTATCACCTTTACCCAAAAGGATGCAACTTAAAGCTAAAAATCCGCTGCCCTCCAATAAGGTAGTTAAACCAACCAAACCTTTCATTGCCAATTCATCTACCATGCCCCTACCCAAGAAGATACGACCAAAACCTAAGACCACACCACACACCAAAATAGTAGCCCAACCTACTCCCCCTTTTGTAAAGGCTCTTCCTACACAGTCAGCTGCACCTATACCCAAACCCACATTCACCTCCCATTGTGATCCATTAGTAGGATCCTACGCCAAAATCCTAACCAACCTCCTTAAAACTTTTTCATCACATTACCACCTTTTAGACCTTATGACCCACTCAAACCCAAACCAAAAGGGTTTGTGAAACCAAAATTGCGCCTACCATCATGTGTCGGGACACGATGTAGAGAAGCTGTAAGGCTTTGAAAATCGATCTTGTCAATTCGTCCTCCTGAAGAAAACTTTGATGATGATGATCTTCTTGATGAGGACCCCATTTTTCCTTCACCAATTTCCATAGATCTTCCCTCATTTCCTACTCAACGACCAAAATATCCACCCCACAACTCTTAGATCCATCCCGAGATTTGAAATTAACATGGTTCGCATAAGAGAGTTGGCCAAACCACCACCCAAATGCCAATGCACCCTACTCATCTCACAAGGCTTGTATCCACCACTAGGGTTTTGTCCCTCTTACCGCTATACCTTCCATGACACACCCTCTTCATCCACCTCCCCTCAGATTAACATGATCAACATTGCCACCCATGCTCAGAAAGACAAGGGCAAGGAGAAAGCAAGTGGCCCATCAACCAACCCTGTACCTAATATACCATCTGCACCCACACCCAAAGTCATCATTCGATGTCCTGCATATCCCATTTTCGACGAGGTCACACATCGCACAATGCTAAAAAAACTACACCAATCCCTCTTCAAAATGTCTTTATATCACCTCGTCTAGAACTTGGGGTCACATCATCAATCCCTCATGGAGGTCCTTCAATCTATCAAAGTCTTACCAAATGACCCCACACCTATAGCCTCCATCATTACCCCTCACCACATAGCCTCTCTCACTAGGTCTTCACCTTCCTCTACACCTCCACCCACTCGCCAAGTGGCCGCCCTTAGCTTTGCAGATGAAGAGATCACTCTCTTCTAGTCCGATGACCATGACCCTAATCTTTTCATCTCCATCGTTATCAATAATATACGCATACGACACGTTATAATCGATGGTGGTGCTATCATTAACATCATTTCCTCCTATGCATACGACCAAATGTAAATACCTGCCAATTGCATGCATGGTAACCCCATTATGTTGCATTCCTTCAATGATGCCATGACCTCTACAATGGGTACCATTGTTCTCCATGTCCGCATAGGCCCCCACACCATCCCGAAACTTTTCTATGTCCTAAAAGGGGAGTTCTAGTATAACTTATTGCTTGGCCGACCTTGGATCCATGTTATGGGTTGTGTCCCTTTGACGTTACATCAATGCCTCAAATTTGAACACAAGGGACATAATTACACCATCCCTGCCGACCCCTCACCTTTCAAGACTGTAACATGCTATATCGACCCAATGATGTGCTTGTACCAGTCAAGGCATCGCCACCACAACCACTTCACCTCCACCCATGAACCCATCCACCAAAATTTCCACTACTTCTGTTGTGTCTAACCTCGCTATCCCTATTGTAGTTGTAGCCTCTACGCTGGTGCCCCTATCTCCCCTTCATCTAGTGAGCCATCTATACCCGCTAGCCACATACCAACTACTGATCCCTTAGAAGGTGTTTTTCAACGCCTCACTCTGGGGAAATGCCACCTATACAATATTGATACCTTCCTCACCCCATAAGAGTATAGGAATATGCGTCAACACCCCAGTTATGACATTCACATCGATGACATTTTCCCTTATGGCCCTCCCCACATTTGCACCAACCTAACGTATGGGGGACTTGATATGGCCACCCATAAACCCAAACCTCCATCCCAAACCCAGCCATTTTCATCCAACCTACACTCCCTCACTAACCACCATTTCACTCACACTTTACTCCACTGGTGCGTGTGGAAACAATTTAGCTTCAATTTTTATGAACAAGGCCGCCACACTGTCATTCCATGTACCTCTCGTAAACACAATGACCGTAGTGGCATTGGTTTTGACGCTTCATCCTCTAAGAAGGTTCACATCAACCTTATCCAGGATGAGAAATCTTCCCCCTCTCATTCACCCACATTACCATCCTCACCCACGGAGTCCATAGATCTTGAATCTATACCTCCTAAATTTTTTTTTCGTAAACACCATTTCCTTAGGACCGCTGACCTATCAATGTGATGGTGAGGCTCCCTCTTCTCTCCCATTCATGTATCCTGACATGATCAATGATGATACGCCTTCAATTAATGTCGTTCAATGTTAGGATGATGAGTCCATCCTCACCTACCTTGGTGTAGAGGACTCTTATATTCATCGGTCGTTACCCTCTGAGATGCAAACCATGTTGAACGAATCAACCATTGAAATCATCACTAATACCGGGATGACCCACACATTGTAAAGATCGGCCAATCCTTAGAGACGCCACCGAATAGGAAGCTTTCATCTCTTTCCTTTGGGACCATAGCAATGCATTTGCTTGGTCCTATGCCGATATGCCCGATCGACCCAAAAATTGTGGTTCACGCTATCGTAACCATTCTTGATGCCAAAACCATCAAACAAAAGCTGCGGAAAATACATCCTCGCATTGCTCTTCTGGTCAAATAAGATATTTAGCGCCTTCTCTCGGTTTCCTTCATTCTACCCATTGATTATCCCCAATGGATTTCTAACATTGTTTTGTCATGAAAGTGACAGGGGGACTCCACATTTGCACGGATTTCCATGACCTCAACATCACCTTTCCCAAAGATGATTTTCCACTACAGGTATTGACCAACTAGTTAATATCACTCTGACCATGAAATGTTATCGCTCATGGATGGTTTCTCGAGCTATAATCAAATATTACCAGCTCCTGAGGATCAACACAAGACTACCTTCATCACCCCTTAGGGGACTTTCTACTATCGAGTCATGCCCTTTGGCCTCAAAATGCCGATGCTACATATCAACGAGCCATGACTTACATATTCCATGACATCATGCATCACATATTGAAGGATTACGTAGATGATTTGCTTGCCAAATCCAAGCATCGAACCAAACACCTGCCCATTCTTAAAGTCATCTTTGACTGCCTCATCAAATATTGTGTTCATCTTCAACTAAAAAGGATGTCTTTGCGGTACTTTCCGGGAAACTCCTAGGTTTCATCGTTTCTTTGCATGGCATAGAAGTCGATCCTACTAAAGTCAAGGCTATCCTTGAAATTTCACCACCCACTAATCTCCATCAACTTCGCAGCCTACAGGGAAAATTTCTATCAATTCGTCATTTTATCTCCTAGCTTTCCGACTGCTATCAATGATTCCATCATCTTCTCAAGAAAGATGTTTCATTCAAATGGGATGATGAATTCCATAAATCCTTCAAAGCCTTGAAACAATACCTCCTTCAACCACTAGTGCTCATCCCACCTAAGGATGACCAACCCTTCTACCTATATATTTCCACCACTGACCATTCTCTAGGTGCCATGCTCGCTCATCGCGACGACCAACACCGAGAGCAAGTGGTTTATTACATAAGTTGTACCCTTCTTGACTACAAAACTAGATATACCCACATTGAAAAACTTTGCCTAGCCTTAGTTTTCATCGCCACCAAACTCCACCATTACCTACTCAACCACAAAACCTTCGTCATTACTAATACTAACCCATTACACTACATGTATGCCAAACCTTATCAAAATCAATGTGCCGCACGTTGGCTTATGCTTCTAGCTGACCTCAACCTCAAATTCATCCATCAAAAGTCCATTAAGGGCCAAACTATCACCAACCAATTGGCTGATGCACCTATTTCAGGATCAACCCTCTAACTTTGAATTTCCAGATGAGTCTATTGCTACCCTTTCCCTGGATGAACCCACTTACCAAATGAAACTCTTCTTCGATGGCTCCAAGTGTCAGTGTGGGGGTGGGGCTGGTGTTATCCTCATTCCACTTGATGGTGAACCTATGCCTTTGTATTTCAAACTCAATTTTGATTGTACCAACAATATTGCTGAATACAAAGCACTCATATTGGGTCTTTAGGTTGTTTATGCCTTAGATGTTAAGTCAATCAACATCTTTGGTGATTCTCAATTGGTCATAAACCAAGTAAATGGTATATACCAGTTTCATAATGAGATACTTCAAAAGTATAAGCATCATGTGGACATGCTTTTGACCATCTTCGAGTGTTACACACTTTAAACCACCCCATGTTCTACCAATAAATTTGTAGATATCATGGCCTGTTTGGCTTCTCAAATACCTGCTTCGCCCATTTGAGTCTAAAATATTTGTCACCATAAAAGACTACAATCATCCTCTTATTCACCTCGTGAAGTCTACTCTATCGGAACCGTTGCTCTGACCCAAGTGACCTTTGGTATAAGAAATATATAGACTATCTTTCCCTTTCCATTTTACCCACCGATCTCACTTGTAATGGACAACGTGCCTTTCTTAAAAGTGTCTCCTATTATGTCATCATGGGTGGTCTTCTTTACAAATGTGGTTTCGACAACATTCTCTTGTGATGCCTTACAAGTTATGAAATTCCTTACACCATTAAGGAAGTCCACAATGGAATTTGTGGAGGCCACTTTAGTGGTCTTGTTATCACAAAATGCATTCTTCGCCTAGGCTATTACTAGCCAACCCTAAACCATGACTATTGTGATTATGTCAAACACTGCATAAAATGCCAGCAACATGCTAATCTCCATCACACCCCTAGTCATGCCTTACAGGTCACGCGAGACCTTTGGCCTTTCTCTCAATGGGGTTTGGATCTTGTTGGTGAGATCAACCCCCATTCTTCACAACACCACCAATGGATCATAACCGCTATTGAATATTACACTAAATGGGTAGAAGCCATTCCCCTCATTTCTACAAAAGCCGAGAAGATATGTGAATTCATCAACCATCACATCATTTGTCACTTTGGTGTCCCTCATCGCATTATCACGATAACGGAAAACAATTCAAAAACAAAACCCTACGCAAACTATGCAATGCTTTTGGCATCCAACTCAGTTTCTCATCACCTTATTACCCACAAACCAATGGTTAAGCCGAATCAACCAATAAAACCTTGAACAAAATTCTTATGAAGGTAGTCAACGATACTGGGAAGGATTGGCATACGCACATTCCTTTCACCTTGTGGGCTTATCGCACTAGTATTTGCACTTCGAATGCTGCCACCCCCTTTTCTCTGGTCTACGGTACTGAGGCTGTATTACCTCTCAAAGTCCAGATTCCATCCCTCTCGCATCTCACTACAAGACATGCTCAATGATGATGAATTTCACTAGGATCGTTTGGCACAACTTGAATTATTAGATGAACGTCATCTCAACGCTCTTGACCATCTCCAAATATACCAAAAATGTATCAAACGTGCCTATGAAAAACGTGTTCATGAACGAACCTTTCAAGTCGGTGACCTCGTCTTGAAGGAAAATCAATATGTAACCAAAGAGGAGAAAATTAAACAGGTAAATTTGCTCATAATTGGCTTGGACCCTATATCGTCACCCATGCCTATGGATTAGGTGCTTATTGTTTGTCTTCACTTGAAGGTAAACCCGAACTTGATCCCCTTAATGCCTTGCATCTTCAACCATTTTATTGTTGATATCAAGTCCTATATCACTTTCTGTCAATTGATCGCTCGTCCCTTGAGCACTGTTCACCTTCCATAATTACCCATTTTGAGGATCCATGACTAAACAAGAATCATGTGATTACCCGTCACCTTTTAGCCTTGTCTTCAATATGAGTACCACAACTCTGCTCATAGCATGATTCTCATGGATACTTTTTGTCTTCTTCAAGATGGAATCCCATGGTCATTCATCACTTGAAACCACCTCTTTCACAGTTAATCTTTGTGTACTACGATCTTGTCTTCTAAAACAAGAACCTAATCATCCTCTATAGTCTTGTCCATGACTTAAATGTCTAAAAACAAAAAGGGATACAACTCCTTGAGTCAAACTTCTAGCAAAAGATGACTCCCTCAAAAGGGACATCTCTTCTTTATATTCTACCACTATCAATAGATTGCTCCCTCGAAGGACAACTATATACGGTCATTATAAAAATATAATAAATATTCAGAAGCTTCCGCATCGATCAGCTTCACGAAGACCTCAAGGAGATAATATAACCATCACATATAGACTTCCCACATCGATCAATCTATTATCAATAAAATAATACAAAACTCTTATGTACATCCTCACTATCTTCGGCACACAGGCCGGTCTATATATCAACAAAATCTATATACAACCCATCTCCGGTGACTAATCGTCACCCCACCTAATATTTGTCTCACTTGTCTCCTCCTCCTCTGCGCTCGTGTGGCGTCTTGCTAGCATCTCACCACCCACCATGGGCCTCAACTCGCCCTCGGGTATCACGCACTGAGCTAGCCTTTGTATCTTTGGTGGCCCGCCTAAACCTTCTCCTGCCTTGGCCATGTCCAAATCACCAACACAAATACTCCTGACCTCCAATAAAATCCTCCACACCAATCTCGTGGACCCGACTACTTGGCCCATCTAACCAACCTGATCTCTCCACCTCAATCGGGTATTGTACCTTGTACTTTCCTCTCGCAAAGGCACGAAAGGTTCTGTGTTCTGTCATTTTCCCAAAAGTAAAAATGCACAAATGAATCCCATTTTACGGATTTCTCTTTTTAAATACCTGACGATCGGCTCGACCGACGTCGATCGGATTGTGCCCTAGTAAACCGATGACGGTTAAACCTAAACCGACATCGCCTACGTAACATTTCCCTTATAACTTTTTTTTACCTTATAACTCTTTATAACATAGTTTTAGATATGAAATATTTATTAATTTAAAATAGAAGAAAAAAACATAATCTAAGTAACTTCAAAAATAAGATTTTTTTTTTGATATTTTCCATGAATTATTTTTTTGGTTCGATATATTAATATACAAGTAATGGATATACAAATTTCAAAAACTATTTTGACATAATTTATGAGTGGACACATATGTATGGAGTATTTTCTTGTAATGTATGTAATACTAGTGCAAATATCTCGAAATACATTTATTTGAAAAAGACCAATAGATAAATATGAATTTAAAATATTTTATTTTGGATTTTATATATCACATTTATTAATAATTATATTAATTCTATTCATATTTCCCATAGAATGGTGACCAAAATGTTTCCAAGAAAATAATAGCTTCAAACTTGATGATATGACCGGGATATTAGTATTATTTGATTATTTTTTAAAAGGGATAAAAAAACCTTGTAGTGATAGTGAGTAAACGTAAAATTTATCTTCAAAATAATATTGTGGCGGTAAAATGAACATCAAAGTTAATATAGAAAATTGAAAATTAAACCTTGCACGGCCACACAATCGCATCCCATCCCTTGTGCCATTTTAGAATGCCTATCGACACACTATTTTTTTAGGTACTATTTATTTTTTAGATATTAAATTATTCAAATAAATGAAAACAATGTGAATTCACGATAACCAATAAAAATATATTAAATAAATCTATTTGAAAAATGTTAATGAATATTAATTTCAAGAATTCTATTTTGGATTTTGCACATATCACATTGATTAATAAATTATTCATATTTCCCATAGAATAATCGAAAAATATTTTCAAGAAAAAAAGAGCTTGAAATTCTATGATATGGCTAAGATATTACTATTTTTTATTGAATTTTATAGTTAAAAGGGGAAAAAAATTTAAGTGACAGGTTGAGTAGATGTAAAATTTATATTCAAAATTACCTTATGACAATTAAATGAACATCAAATTTAATATAGAACATAAAACCTTACATGGTCACAACATTACATTCCATCCTTTGTTGCCATTGTAGAATGCCTATCAACGTAATAATTGAAAAAAAAGTATATCTAGAAAATATACTTGGTAATATATTATACAAGCCCGAAATGGGTATGTTTGTAAGTAGTTGCTTATTTTATACGTCTAAAAATTTAAATAGATTTAGATATTACCATATGCTAACTATTTAATTATACAACTAAATCATAGTTTAAAAGCGATTTAAGATAATCATTTTCGCTAGATTGTGTATCATCACAAGGTGAGTGTGTATATGTCCGCCTTCATAAGTTGTAATTACCATACGGCGGTCTTCGGAGAGTCGCTCAACTCGTTTTTCACTCGACAATTATTATGGGTGCATCGATAATAACTTCGCAAGAATTATAAATATGAAAACAATGAATACTAAAAATATTTTAAAATTCAATATAAAGAAATTAATATTTCATCATATAAAATTGATACAAAATAAAGATGCATAAGCAAGTTAGTAGCCAAACTTGTATTCGGATCATTCACTGATGCCCCATGTGTTCAAATCACATTATGTCCAAACAAGGAAATTGATGGGTCTTAGAAGCAAAAAACTTACCAAAAGTTATAAGAAGTCATCCTCCCTAAATTTCTTAAAAATGTATAAACTAAAACTACGTCCATTTATTATCCTGTTGATCACCAAAACAAATATTCACTTTTGCAATAGCCAATCAAAATACATCATTTGTAATTTAATAAGTTTTGAATAAAGTCTCGGTATTGATATATATATATATATATATATATATATATATATATACTTTTTCTACAATTCTATTGGATAGAGCTTTATTTCTCATGGAGAAAAATATTTTCCATTAGTTACTTTCTATTTTAACCTCAACCAATCAAAACATTGGAAGTGTGCAAAAATTGAAATATAATCCTTGTAAATAAAATGCAAAAGAAAACTTACTATTTGAGAACTATAAGAAAATCATATGCTTTTTTCTTTTTATTTTATGTATTTTTAATCATGTACATTGATCTTTTTCTTATCAATATAGTAATGTAGCCAAAATATGAACACACTCAATATACTGCAAATAATTTGAACTCAAAAGAAAATATATCTCCTTCTTCGTTATTGAATCATGAATTCCAATGCTTCCTAAATAGGAAAACAACTCCCAACTCAAGTTTCCAAGCAAACTCTAACTAAATTTGACTAAAACTACTATAGGTGGTGGAAATTGCTATTTTTAGCGAGTTCTTTAGAACATGTTATACTTAGTAAGTTCACATGCTTATTTGTATGAGCAAAGAAATTGCCACACATCTTTTACATGCCTAAATTAGAGGAATGGAAAACTTTCCAACTCACAATGCATCTAAGAGACTAACATTAACTAATTCCCTAAAATAGGAAAAAATCGAATTACAAATTAAATCCTAATTTTTGGCCCTTAGATGGTGGAATTTGGGCCCGACAATATGTCGAATTATGATACAACCAGTAAAGTAGTTGATTAGTGTGTTCTTCTCATCGAAACAAGTGGTTTCAAAAAAAATGGACCCAATCAAACACTCGGAGCACAAGTTATGACCTTTTCAAGTTCCTGCTAATTTTAGCGCATCATTCTCCCTGCTTGAAAAAAACGCAGCTCTTGCAAGTTGTCTTCTTCAAATTTCTGCCATTTATCTGCATCCATCTTCTTAATCTCCCACTCTGTGACCCATGTGTTTTCCTCTTGTTCCAATCCTTTCCAATGTACCAAATATTTGTTGTATTTCCCATGTCACGTGTGCACTGTTTTCTTGTCTAGAATCTGATCCAATTCTTTCTTCTTCACCGGAACTGTTGCCTCCAATCTACTAATTCATTAATAACATCCCCTTCTACACCATCCCTATGAAAACATATAAGTCGAAACATTAAACACTGGAGAAATATCAAAATTCCCTAGAAATTCTACCTCATAAGCATTATCATTTATCTTTTTCACGATTTTGCAGGGACCAATCTTCTTGTACTTTAGCTTGTTATAAATTCCTTTTGGAAACCTTTCCTTTTGCAGGTTTACCATAACCAACTCACCCACTATAAATACCTTTCTCTATCTATGCACATCTGTTATTTCCTTATACTTCTCATTACTATTCTATAACTTCTTCCACACTTCTTCCTGTAATTGTTGTATATGTTCGAAAAATGCTTCGCATCATCACTGACTCTTCCATCAACTGGTAGTTGTACCAAATCTAACACCTTGTTTGGATTACTCCCATACACAATAGAAAATGAAGACTTTCCTATGGATCTATTTATGGAGCTTTTATAAGCAAACTCAACTTGTGGTAATGTTAAGTCCCATTGTTTTGGCTTTTCCCCAACTATGCACCTTAACAAAGTTATCCAAACTCTTATTGATCACCTTTGTTTTCCCATCGGTCGAGGATGATAGGAACCGCTAAAGCTGTAGTTCGGTTCCCAAATTCTTCCATAAATTTCTCCAGTGACTTTAGAACCTTGTGTTCCTATATGAAGTAATGGTTTTGGAACACCATGCAAACAAACAAATTCTCTAAAAAAAAAATACATTACTCTGTTGCAAAGCACTAGTTTTCTTGCAAGAAATAAAATTAACCATCTTATAAAACCTATCAACAACCACAAAAATTGATTCATTACCTCATTGTGTTTTTGGTAATCCCAAAACAAAATCCATACTAAAATACTTCCACGACCCTTTGGGAACAAACAACGACATATACAACCATGTATTATGTGCATGGCCTTTCAAGACTTGACAAATTTGACACCTCTCCACATATCTTACCACATCTCTTTTCATCTTTGGCCAATAGTATTTCTTTGCTACCAAGGCTATTGTCTTATCCTTACCAAAATTCCCATCCGGTCCTTCGCATGATGCATCTCTTTCACTATATTCTCTCTCATTGATCGGGGGATCATTTTCAAAAGTTCCTAAACATCCCTAAATGGTGTCGAGTGTAGAACATCATCTCGAGAGCTTTCCAACGATTTGTGAGAACGTGACAAACGGACATTGGGAGCTCTAGATATGTTCGGTCAAAGTTCAGACGGCAGGGAAAGTCAACTCTAGTCAATCTGGTCAATATTGGAGCGATCGCACCTTTGTGACACGTGGCTTGCCACCACTCGTCAAATTCTCTCGATTTTCCTATCGAGAGACAACAAGTGGGCTATACGCTATTTACCGAGTTAATTATTTTCTATGCCACATTGTATGGGTCAAAATTATATTATCTTGGTAAGTCCACTTTCCGATTACCCACATAGTTTGCCAAACCATATGCCATGCGTGGAGGTCCACGTGGTGAAGGAGATGAAGCGGTGGTGTGGGGGCAAAGGCCCATGCGTGGAGATCCACGTGAATGAAGGGGTGGCTAAGGTTTTAAAAAAACCTTATCAAAACCAAACACCGCCAAATGTGGGATTTATTCCCTCTTTTAAACAATGCTGCTCAATTTGGGATGTTATCCCATCAAATATGTATGCCGCCCTACATGGGATAAATATCTGATCCAAAATGCTAAGCGGTCAGGCTAATATTAGCCTAAGGATATTTTTTAAAGCATTATTTAAGGGGTCCTATTTGGGTATAAATAGGGAACCCATTTCTATTGTAACACACACACAAACTCGGAGAGAAGCTCATTCCTAGAGCGCTGGAGGCGAAGTCCGAGCCAAGAGGAGAATGAGAAATTGTTGTGTGAAGACCTAAATTATTTAGGCATTATTATTTTGATTATTATTGACCTATTATTTGTTAGGCAATAATAAATTAAATATTTGTGGCTAGGAGTTATTCAAACTACCTAGTCGGCCCATAGCGCCACACCAATTACTTGCAAATCCTGGATTGTCGACCGGAGTGCTAGCTTCACATTGATAGCGTCGGGAAGGCCGATCGAAGCCGAAGGAGATTGTACGCCAGGAAGGTGGAAGTCGGGTGCTATTTTTCACCCTTGTCATCCGAAGGTCTGGTTATTCTTCTAAGCAAGTTTAAATAGTTTCCATTAGGTTTTCTTGTGAAAGTACTATTGTAACTTACAAGTTTTGACTAGTGGAACGGTTCGACCACGAACCCAGAGACGTAGGCAATTGCCGAACTCCGTAATCAATCTGTGTGCAATTGTCATTATTGTCTTGCATTATTTTAAATTGATTACTTAAAAGGAGTAAATTATTAGCAAATAATTAAAGCCTACAAGGGTCCGAGATCAGGTAGTAATAATCTGATTATTTTCGGATCACTCATAGACCCAATTGGAATACATAGTTGGTGTCCCTTGAATAGATAGTCATCCTGTAAAAGTACTCATCCTGGACATCACCTGCATTGTCTGACAATGGAGGACTTAACGTTTCGATAATATTATTGAAATCAGGATCAGAAGAATACAAATCCTTTATTACTTCAAAACCAACCACCTCATTTTCCATAGTTTTAAATAGAGTCACACACCTACTCAATGTATCCACAACTTGATTCTTTTTTCCTGATTTGTGCTTTAGAAAAAAAATATAACCCTGCAAAAATGATACCCACTTTGCATTCCTACTATTCAAATTCTTTTTTGTATTCACATGCTTTAGGGCTATGTGTTATTTAAATAACACAAACTCCTTAGGAAATAAGTAATGCCTCTAATGCCTCAATTCTTGTATAATTGCATAAAATTCCACATCATAAGTAGAGTAGTTATTTCTTACATCATTTAGTTTCTCACTAAAGAAAGCTATTGGATTTCCACCTTGACTTAGGAAAACACCAATACCCACATGTGAGGTGTCACAATCAACCTCAAACACTTTATCAAAATATGGTAGTGCCAAAATAGGTGCCTCTGTCACCTTCTTCTTTAAGAACTAAAATCTATCCTCATTTGCCTTTGTCCACAAAAACTCCCTTCCTTTTGTGCAATCTATTATAGGTGCTACAATACTGCTGAAATTTTTAATAAACTTTCTGTAAAATGTTCTTTAAACCATGAAATCTTCTTACCTCTGTTATACTCCATGGAGTAGGTCATTCAATAATTACCTTTATCTTCTCGGAGTCCATCTATACCCCATCTATTGAATTAAAAAATAAAAAATACCAAACTCTCTTGCATAAACGTGCACTTCTTCATATTTGCATAGAGCTTCTCTTTCCTTAACACTTCAAATATCACCCTCAGATGCCTCAAATGCTCTTCTTTAGTTTTACTGAAAATCAAGATATCATCAAAATAAACCACAAAAAACTTACAATTGTACTCCCGCAACACAATGTTGATCTTCTCGAGCCCATTTGTACCCCATCTAGTGAAATAATAAAACCCAAAAATACCAAACTCTCTTGCATAAACGTGCACTTATTCATATTTGCATAGAGCTTCTCTTTCCTTAACACTTCAAATATCACCCTCAAATGCCTCAAATTTTATTCTTTAGTTTTATTGAAAATCAAGATAACATCAAAATAAACCACAAACAACTTACCATTGTACTCCTGCAACATAGTGTTCATCAACCTCATAAAAGTGCTAGGTGCATTAGATAACCCAAATGGCATCACCATCCACTCATATAATCCATTCCCTGTCTTGAATGTTGTTTTCCACTCATCTCCTTCTTTGATTTGAATCTGATGGTAACCACTTTGAAGATCAATCTTGGTGAAATACCTAGATCCAACAAGCACATCCATCATATCATCAAGGCGAGGTATTGGGAACCTATACTTGATTGTAATTTTATTTATTTCTCTACTATCTGTGCACATTATCCATGTTCCATCCTTCTTTGGAGTTAATAAATCTGGGGTTGCACATAGACTCATTCTCTCCCTTACTACCCCCTTTCTCACGAGCTATGCCTCTTGTTTATTCAATTCTGTATGTAATGTCGGGCTCATCCTATAAGCCACTAGATTTGGGAGTGAAGACCCTAGGATTAAATCAATATGGTGTTTAATCTCTTTTGGGTAGTAATCCATTTGGTAGCTCAAGAGGAATAACATCGAGACAATTATTCTATTAATTTTGATGCCTCTCTTTGGTACTCATGCACTTGTAGGTTCATCCTTATTTATGAGTGGTGCATAACAAAACACTGGTTTCCTTTTTCTCCTTCACAAATTATTGGCTAGATTTTATGCATAGCACAAAACCTAGCGAGTCATGAGATAAATCTCCCTCATTTAACCGGTGAGGCTCCCATGTCGATTTGTTAATTTAAGTATGCTAATATCTAAATGGGGTTTTACTTTAACTACTCAGTTCATGAACCATAACTGAACAGTTATGTAGCAAGTAAGTAATTGTTTTAAAGAAAGGAAATGTTATAGAAGAAGGTAATTACGTAAACACATAGAAGAAATGGGGAAGATGTGCATCCCAATCAATAGAATAATGATCTTTGATTACATGTACATAGAAGAATCTAATAGATATAAACACGAGAATTCTAAAACAAAGGTAGCTCTAGATCCGGATCTAAAATAACACAAAGTTTATTAAGAGATCTAAGATTAAAAGCAAGAAACACAGTACATCGTGACACAAAGTTCTCAGGAAAACTGCTCCTTTGTATTCCATTGCTCCAGTGGCTCTCGGGGTTCAACACAAAGTCTAGAACACAAGATTGCAGCTTAAAAATTCCATTGCTCCTTTGTATTCCATTGCTCTTTTATCCTTGAAGCTTTTGCAGTTCTTCTCCAGTACATGCATCAGTGCAATGTTTGTCATAACTCTTTATTTTTGATTGCATATGAACAATTAAAAATTCTGGAAAGCACTCGGGTGAATGCAACTTCAATGAAGGCTTCAACTAGAAGATTGGGAGCACATGCACAAGATCCTGGAAGAAATTTTCCACGTAACGGGCTGTATTTGAAACAAGAGGATGAAGCCTTTGTCTTTGGGAGATTTTGCAACCATGAGATCTAGATGCGGATCTACATATGGATTTGCATCTCGCATCTGCATCTGCATCTGGATATGGATTTGCACCTGCATAACAAACTCTGGCAACTAGGATATGGATGGAAAAGCTACAGCTCGAATAATTCCACTGCTTTTAATCTGCACGCATGAGTGAAGTTTTTCCTGCATGCATGAGTGAAGTCTTTCCTACTCTGGATCTATCTATCAATTCAGCAAGAGGTTCAGAGCCTAGATCCGTGTCTCTAATATCTCGCAAATTCGAAGGAAGTGATCCATGACTCTGTTGTGCTTTCTTTTTCATCTTTCTTTGCCATAGCTTTGTCTATCTTTGTCTGAACAATTCTTTTTCTTCTTATTTGATTGGAATTCTTCAAAACTAGTGCAGATCTGGATAATCCTTTAGATTCGGAGGAAATATTCAATGTATTGGACATTGATATAAGTTCCTTTTATTCATAAAAGTACTTGTATCTAACTCCTGTAATTAATTCAGACAAATATGGCAGCGGAGCATGCACGGTGAATTTTAATCACAAAAATATGCATAATTCAAACTCTTTACCCAAAAAATTGACGTTTTATTTGCATGCAAAGCAAACATGAATTTTACCAACATCACCTAAGCACCTGTATCACTTCTACAAACAATTATGCAGACACAAATCAACCTTCTTCAAAGCATGCGCCAAAACTAGAAGATTTTAGCATCAAATCCACCTTCCTCGAGCAAAATCCTTCTCCAAATGGGGCGCACTTTTCCTCTTGGTTGCACTTCTTCACCTGTGCATTAATTAATTCATCCTCATGACAACCCATGCTTATATAACCCTCATAATTCTATAATTAATAATTGCCCTTCCTATTCCTGGTAATCAATTAATTAAAAATCATGCTTTTCTCTTTAACTGATGTGCTAAAATTGCATGATTAAGGACAACCATCCATTAAATTAAATTTACTCAATTTAATCATCCACTCTTCAATTCACTTAAGCTTCACAGTGTGCTTTGACCATAGCCACTGAAAATAGAATTTAATTTAATCAATTAATACTTTAAAAATATTATTTCCTTCTCAAAAGGGGCTGCATTAAATAAATTAAATTTATTTAATTTTGGAATTCTATTTTTAAATTCCTTTTGTCCACTTCCCTTTGTTGACTTTTCCACAAGCCTGGGTGCCAAAATTGGGTGAATAAATATTAACAAATATTTATTTAATGCATTATTATTCACCCAAGGTGACTCGCACTTTTTAGCATAATAGAATTCTATTTTTAAAAACACATGGCAATGGGAATTTTACCTGCAAGGCGCGCAAAAAATCCCATGATCCACTTAAGTGATTTGACTTTGACAATGGGATTATTTACCATGCATGACGATGTGCAATAAAATCCCATGATTTCACTTAAGCTATTTTTTTTTATTTCACCATGAGAATTTTTACCCTGCAAGGCAGGTAATAAATTCCCGCCTACCTGCTGCCTCTAATTTTCCCACTGCAGCTTAAGTGACTTTTCCATCATGGGAAAAAGTACCCTGCAAGGCAGGCAATAAAATCCCACCTGCCTGTTGCTTCTATTTTTCCCATGATCCACTTAAATCCTTTGTTTTCCAAAAATGTGCCCAACCCCACAGGGGCTTTTTAGTGCATGACTTCACCTTTTCCCAGTGAACCGGACCTCCGATGGTGACTTCCTTCTGGCACAATGTGCATATGTGATCTCCGAATACTCTAGGCCAAGAATCAGGCTAACCGCAAAGGAATTGATCTAGAGAAATTTCACAGAAAATGAAATGGGAAAACACAAAAACACGAAAAATTGCCAAAAGTAAAAAATAAAGCCCAAAACTTATTTTTAGTTAAAACCCTTATGGTATATAGGAATAATGATATGTTCGATCACAACAGGGTTAAAACGGAGCGCAAATTACCTCAAATGGGGCTCAAAATAATTAAATACAAATTTCCGTAGACAAATCCCGACGACAGAATATAACAATTTTGGGCATCTGGGTATTTGGCGAAAAAGGCTAATATGGCTCTTTGGGAAAATCTTGACGCAATACAAGAACTTTCAGGCAATAAAAACACAAAATGACCCATTATTTTAAAAGTACAAATTTTTTTCGGATAGGGTAGTCACAGATTTGGGATGAAATGCGGGGACACCACAAATTATTTTGAAAAAATCATATTTTCAGCCTTCCCCTCTTCCTTAAGAGGTAGCAAAACTATTTTTGTTCCATCCTTCCAGAAAGTATAAGTATTCTTTCCCCCGTCATGAATCACTTTCCTATCAAATTGTCATGGTCTTCCTAACAACATATGACATGCATCCATAGGAATAACATCACACCAAATATCATCCTCATAACTTTTCCCAATAGTAAAAATTATTAAACATCTCTTATCAATACAGTAACTTTATTACCCTTCTTAAACCATGTAATACGGTAAGGGTAAGGATTCTTCTCACAATGCAAACCTAGTTTCTCAACCATCTCATTTGAAACCATGATCTCACAAATACCACCATCAATAATAACATTACATACCTTTCCTCTTGAATTGCATCTTGTTCTGAAGATATTTGTATGTAGCCATGCATCCCCCTTGATATCCTTTCTTGCAAAGCAATCATCGTCCTTTTGATCATCAGATTTTCTCCCATATTTAGTGGAATTTCTAGGTCCTATTCATCTTCTTCCTATTAAGCTTTAACAAGATTTACCCTTGGAGAATCTTCTTGTCTCTTGTCATGTGTATAATAATGCGGGAATTCAAAAGCCCTATGCCCCTCTTCACCACATCTATAACAAAAAAATGGTCTTCATGGAGCCTCCCATCCTCTACCACTAACATATCCTCTACCCCTAGGAAATCCTCTACCTCTTTGTTGATTTGGGGAATCTTTTCTTATATCTTCTTGATTTTCCACTCCATGAGGCGGTTCTCCCCTAATTTGACTAAAACCATCTCGTCCCCAAAAGGAGCACGAGGCTCCCTACTCATCCCAGGTGATCTACTAAAACTTTGATGACTTTGTTTTTCTTTGGCCTTTAAGGCTAGCTAATAGGCATCCTCCATGCTCTTAATCATGTGCATGCTTATTTCATCTTGAATAGAAAATTTTAATCCATTTACATACCTTACAACCATTTGTTCCTCAGTTTCTTCATGCTCTACATGAATGGAAAACTTGTAAAACTCATTTGTGTATTCTTGCATGGTTTGTAAGTTTTATCTGAGATTTTGAAACCTCTGAAAAGGGTTTGTGCATAATCCACAGGGATAAATTTTTCTTTTAGCTTCTTCTCCATCTTACTCCAGGTCCTAATCCTTTCTTTCCCCTTTCTTGACCGCTCTTTTTGTAGGTGATCCCACAATAACATAACATGACCTTTTAATTTCATGCATGTAAATTTTACCTTCTTTTCTTTCGACATAGACTTCGCTCAAAAAAATTTCCCATGTTAGTCAACCAATTATATCAGCTCCTCGATTTTAGACTACTATATACTCAAACATCAACTCTTATCCCGTCATTCTTTCCTTCTAATGCTCGAAGCATCCTTTCTTCAAAAGCTAAGGGTGGCGCTTACATTTCCTCCTCTTCACAAACTTCTTCTTCATATATGTCATCTCCACCTTGATTTCCTCTATGGGTTATCATTGCAACAAGCGCAACAAATTGCCTATGTAGATCCTGCATGTTTCTATTCATCTGGGCAATACCACCTCCTCTTCCTCTTCCTACCATTTTTTTTCCAAGATTTGAACTTGCTTTAATACCAGATAATGTAGCCAAAATCAACACACTCAATATACTGACAAATAATTTGAACTCAAAAGAAAATAGATCTCCTTCTTCGTTATTGAATCATGAATTACAATGTTTCCTAAATAGGAAAATAACTCCCAACTCGAGTTGCCAAACAAACTCTAACTAACTTTGACTAAATCTACTCTAGGTGGCGAAATTATTATTTTTAGCAGTTTACTAGAACTTGCTATTCTTAGTAAGTTCGCATGCTTATTCGTATGGGCACATAAATTGTCATGCATCTTCTACATGCCTAAATTAGAGGAATTTCCAACTTTCCAACTCACAATGCATCTAAGAGACTAACATTAACTAATGCCCTAAAATAGGAAAAAACTGAATTACAAATTAAATCCTAATTTTCGGCCCTCATATGGTGGAATTCGGGCCCAAAAATGTGTCGAAACGTGATCCAATCAGCGGGGTGGTTGAGGTGTGTTCCTCTTGTTGAAACAAGTGGTTTAAAAAAATGGACCCAATTAGACACGGAGCACAAGTTATGACCTTTTCAAGTTCTTGCTAATTTTAGCGCATCATATAGAGTGATTAAGAAATTTCTTTTAATTTAAAAACAATTCACAAATTTAACAATTTTTCATATCACCATCTCAATAGCAAGCAATTTTGAGAATGCCTACTCTTGAATATGTTTATTGTATTTGTTCTAAATATTTATTATTTTACAGAAAGAAATATAGTTTTTATTGTTTTTAATATATATTGTATGGAAAAGATTTTTGATTTTTTATAATATAATAATGAAATTAAATTGTAATATTTTTCTATACATAAATTTTTGAAAATAGTTTTTGTTAAAAACTAAATTGTAATTTTCTTAATAAAAAATTATATGATGTATAACAAATTTTCATATCTATTTATGTTAAATGTGCAATTTTTTTAACAAAAAATTATATGAGGTAAATAAAATTCTATATTTGTTTAAAATGGAAATAACTTATCTTGTTTATGAAATCTAACCGTTTACTTACTAATTGTTGAAGAAAAAAAAAAATTTCTCCTTCTTCTGACACAAAGTGTTTTTAATATAACATTCATAGATGAATATGAGATTACTCATAGGGTTATATCATATCTTCTTTCTAGAATATTGGTCCTCTCATTAAATGGTAATGGTCTTAAAAACCATACATATATTTTAGAAATTAAAATACAAATCAATTTCACATATTGTATTTACTAGTTTTTTCTTTATTTCTAAATGCATGAACTTCAAGAAGATTTGTCTTATCATAACCTTGTTATAAAAAGATGACGCACGTATTGACACTTGGATCAAGAAGAAAGGAGGAGTCAAGACTACTATCACTCAACCAAAACAACCTGTCGTAAATACTACCCTCTACTTTGATAGCACCTCCACTACTACTTTACTCAAGACTTCTTGTATCCAAAGCGACAATGTCGTTCAAGGGGGTATCCAATGTATTCATGTTTAGTGTAAATAAAATGGCTACAAAAGGCTACCGCTCATGATATAAAATCTGTTAATGTAAGAAGGTCTTCATGTATACATGTTTAGTTCGGATCTCTTGATATACAATTTGTAAATGTATATGTACGAATTTGAAATGTACACATAGAACCTTTCAATGTATGTTTCATCTATATTTCTACACTTCCTCTGTCAATCACACCCCTTATTGACATGTTATCGACAATACAAAAAGGATTTTTTCAACAAAAAACCAACCAAACAACCGATGCAACCACCATCTCAAACACGTTGCAACACTAACACAATTTCCCTAAATAATTACAAACCACATCAACTACAAAATTAATTAACTATCCAAAGCGGTATCAAATGTATTCATGTTTAGTGCCAAAAAAATTGGCCACAAAAAGCTACCACTCATGATATAAAATATGCAAATGTACGGAAGTCTTCATGTATTCATGTTTAGTTCAAATAAAATAGTCCGCAAAACGCTACCACTCATGATATAAGATTTGCAAATGTATATGTACGAATTTGTAACAAATTTGAAATGTAGAAATAAAACTTTTAAATGTAATGCTTCATCTATATTCCTACACTTACAAAATCAATCACACCCCTTATCAACATCAACTACAAAAGTAATAACTATCCCTCTAAATCAAATAACATATATTGTTTGGCATTCACATTGCATTATACACATGTGATTATAAAAATATTTGGGATCTTGCTTTCACATGGTGAATATTATTATCCTAGTTTTTCCAAAAAAATAAAATTGGGGTACAATGGCCAATCGTATGTACATGTTCTACGCCAATTTAGCTAGGTAATATATTATATTATTTTATAAAAAAATGATCTGATATAGTTATGGTTCTCAATTTTTAAGTAAAACTTATTATCCTGTTAAAGACGTGAACATAACTTTCACATTCCTAGATTAAATCTTTTGCTCCTTTTTATCATTTTCGGTCACGTGGAATTCAATTTCAAATGTCAAAAAAACAAAACAAAAACCGACATGATGGATGGCAGTAGTATGATAGAAACCGCATCTATTACAACTACAGGTGGCGTATTAGAGGAGGCTTTTTCTTTCCCATGGGCTGGATAATCACTTTGTTTGTTCCAATTTGTGTAAGGACAATAATCAGAACTCAACAGAAACGCCCACCGAGGCCAAGATATTTTGTTTCCAATTTATGACAACCATTAATTAGAAGACAGTATCACAAACACTCATTAAGACCCTCAAAACCACATTTTCTCCAAAACCAAAGGTTACCTTAAAAACAAACCCTCAATCTTCACACCCAATTAGATCCTTTAATATACACAGACAGACTCAAGTAGATGATAAGACTGACAAGCTCCACATGGCATTAATTCGTTCAGCTGTGAGAAAAATCTCACTCTATTGTCATAAAATTTGATCACTTACGTTAACAACTGTCGCACACTTTCATATTTTTGTATGGATTTTGTATCTGAAAAATTATAGACCTGCAATTTAAAAGTATACAAACTACCATGATCTTGACTTTTTAATTAACAATTGTATGAACGAGCATGTCCCAATGGTTTGGCTGCAACTTTCAATTAATTTCATTAAATAATAATAAAATGGTTGCAACCAAATTTTTTAGTCGTATGTGTAACAGTTTCATGTGTGCAATTCGTTGAACCTGCAGATTTCGACTGCAGTGTCTTAGCCGATCCCCTGCATGCGCAAATTGTAATACACATGTGTAATTAGAGCATGGTCCCATGGAGGGGGCTCCATAAATATCTCAGCGGGTGCTGCTGAGAAAATTTAGGAGCATTTTAGCAGTTTTAAGGTCCCATGATTTTTTATTAGTTTCCTCAACAATACCCGCTGAGATATTATAGGATCCCATTGGATTTTTATGGTTATTTGTAGGTAAATAAAATCATATTTCTCTCTAAAATCACCAAAAAATAATGGTGGGAATGCATATTAGATTCTATCAGCCCTAAACTGTAGGGAAACTCCAGGCACCTCTCCGGTACCTCTTAAGTTTAGGGGCTAAAAAGTGGAGCTCCTATTTTTAGGCATAGATTCTATTATTTCCCGTAGTTGGCTTTAAAAATAAGCATGGGACCTTCTGCTGCAAGAAAATAGGAGCCGAAGCCCCTCCATGGGACCATGCTCTTAGACTTTGGTTTTATTTAAAATGTGTGGTTTTAACGGCTGCCCGGATTTTTTTTTCATTTGTGTCCGGACAGCGTGGGCAGCACCTAGGGAGGTTAAACCACTTTCATTCCGTTCCATTAGTAACATTTGAAAATATTGTCTTACTACAATATCACTAAGGATGCCAATGATTACTATAAGTGTTTTGTTAAGCATTCAAGTTTGATGTTTTATATAACCATATTTCAAGCATTTTAATGGTATTTTCTATTTTTGCTGCTGTATGGTAGAGACAAATGGCTGGTTGCATGCGGTTTCTTCTCCAAGCTTCTGCCACCACTCCCAGGTCTCTCGCTCTAGGGAGGCCATCAAGAATTGCAGATTTCTTTGAGTGTAAAATGGGATCTCGACGTCACCCTCATTAGGCATTCGCCTATTTCATTTGGAAGATTGGGAAACAACGGCTCCATTCCTCGCTACAATATTCCTCACCTCCACAAAGGGGATACTCTGCCTCGCCCTCCTCACTGTCTAGTATACCCAATCTGCCTCTTTGTAAATAAAAGAACTCTTTTTGATAGAAAATCAAATACTCGATTTAGCTATGGATGTTGGCAATAGAGTTTTTTTGTAAGATGCATGCTTACGCAGGTGGGTTCCTATGGCGAATATGCCCCTTCTTGATCGCTGCCTTGTTGCATATTGGCATCTTAAATGCAGAGTTGGGTGGATGCATTTATATTGCAGGGGGAATCTGTAAAAATATGGATTTTGTAGAAATTTTCGACACAAGAAGAATGATGGTGGACTGCCATGGCGAATACGTGGAGAGATGCCAATTGTATAGTGCTGTGTTTGGGCGTTTGGGTTCCTGTTTTCTTTTGTGCACCAGGGTTAGGGTTTTCTTTTCTACACTAGGGCTATGACTAGAGTTAGGAGTTGCTAATTCAAATTTTACTATTCATATATGATAGATTATGTTCTTTAATGTTGTTTTAAATCTTACGAGATCCTCTTTGAAACAAACAATGTTTCTATTCATGCCCAGATTTTAATTTTGGGTTTTAGCTGACTCCAAGTGAAACAGGGGCTTTCTCATTGAGGAGGCTCTCTTTCTTCAACATAGATGATTGATTTTCTCCATGAAATTTGTAATGTGCTTTGTCTAATTGTTTTCTCATCTATAATATATTTTAGCTTGTAATGTGCTTTTTGTCGATTTATCATATTAAACTGTATGAGTGATTGCAGACAGAATACATGGACTTGAAAACATTGCGGTCCTGGATGGAGGATGTTGTAAATATTATGATTCGAAGAGATGAAAGCACTGAAAATGGTCAATTTTTGCAGCCTTGTGTGGAAGGTATGTTGTGCCAAATGTCATTCTCTGTAACATATATACTTTCAAGTTTTGTCCATGATTTTTGCAGTGGTGAATAACTCGTCTTAGATATTTTGGCTTTGAAGCAAATAGCTTATTTCTTGCACCAGACCAGAGAAAGGACCATGTTTTTAAGTTTTGCACTTATTTGTGACTAAGATGCCAGTGAGCATTAGCTAATGATTTTTTGAGCTTTTACACCAACCATTTGCCAATGCCAAAAAGAAACTTCATAAAATCTTGATTTATTTCTTGCAGTGGCGCTATATGTGGGATGTCCACCAAGGAAAGCACCCAGAAGCCAGAGGCACATTTCAAGATTCTGTGCTGGTAGCAGCCGACCGCTGCCTACATCCTCTGTCATCCTTGCGATGGGCAATGGCAACCAGTGGAAGCTATGATATTGAAGACTTAAAATCGAGCAATTCTAGAGCAAAAGATCGAGTTGAAAATTGAACTCTAGAAAATTTTAAGGTCAATGATTTGTTTGGTTTTGGTTCGAGTCAAATCAGGATTTTTATTCTTTTTCTCCCTCTCTTAGTTCAGGTTTTGATTTCCCAGAGGCTTTTCCAAGGGGAAATAAAGGTCTAAATGCCAATGGGTACACAATCAGGCAAGCAACAGATATTGAAATGCCAAGTCTAAAGCACAGAAGATGTGATGAAGAGTCAGTGGTCAATCAAATAGATGTTAATCTCCCAGATTGCCAACAAGATGTGTATGAATTGCAGATGGGGCTTGGAATTTCTTTGTCTGGAAGAATCCCTTGTGTATAATCAAATAATACCTAGTGAAAAATGGAGAACTACCGAATAGAAGAGAATATCTTGCAGTTGTAAACAATGCTGACCCTTGGGGGCCTTACCCAATGTCCTGATAATTCCATTTTCTGTATCTGCATCTTGTAAAAGAAAATGTTATTGTTGCAATGGATCTCATTCTATTATTTTGGACAATCTCCCCTAACCCTTCCCCTTTGCCCTACACACCCCCATTTCATCATATATTGTTTTGTATAGAGTATTTGTAACTTGTAGGAAGATGCCTGAAATTAGGTGGAAAAATCATCAAATGTATCTACTTATTTGGTGAATTTTAATGATTCAGGAGGGATAAATGTTTTCCCCTGTGAATGGATTAAGTGAGTTTCATTTAATCATTAGTCCTTGGCATGGGACCAATGGTCATCTGGTTAATGCGTTTGAAGTAAAGCTTACCTGAAGTAAGGTGTGCAACTTAAGTTAAAGTAGAAGATGAAAAAAATTTCTTTTTCTAAACTTGCCCACTATATAATGATATGAGGGGAAATTACACAATAATGTAGTACATGAAATCTTAAATCGACACAATCTAAAAAAGTTTTGGGAATTAATTTTAAACCTAAACACTCATAGAAAGAATCTTTTGAATAAGGTAACACATTTTGATAGGTGTCCTGTAATAGTTAGTCTGTGGCATGGGGACTAGTGGTCACGAGGTTAATCTGTTTGAAGTAAGGCATCCAGAAGTAAGGTGTGCAACTTAAATGAAGTAGAGGATGGAACACATTTTGAAATTTTAACATGCCCACTATTTAATGGTATTAGGCACAATTACAACATAACACAATTATACAGTGCATGAAAACTTGGTAATTAAACTGGAACTTATCAACATTAAAAATAGGTGCCTCAAAGTGTATACATGTGTTTTTCATATGAAAATAGATATATTTAAGATATGGTGATAGATATTTATTTGAGTCTATTACTTTCTTGACAATTTTACCGGTGATGCCTAATTTTTCCTTCTTCTTGATGGAGGAGCAAGTTATTATTGCCCTTGTTGTCTTTCTGTAATTTTTTTGTAGAACATAGACTGTTGTAAGAGGTTACAACTATCAAGAGAAGCCATGCATTCAAAAATTATAATGGAAAAATAATAGGACAAACAAAATCCCATTGCTTTTCTTAAAAATAATTTTATTGAGGGAACAAGATTGAATAGGTCCCAACAACTATTACTTGTTGAGCCGAAAAACACATTGTGTTAGAAACTTAGAACTAACACCAACACTAAAATGAAAACTCTTATTGTCAAAATGAAACATATTGTACGACTGATTTTGATTTGCTTGGGTAGTTGTAGTTGATTGTGGTGTAAGATGTCTCTCCCAGAATAAACTGAATTTGGATTCTTACATTAGGTGGTCAACCTCCTCCAAATTAGTCATATCAATGACATTTTGGTTCTTAATTAACCCTATGCGCATGATCCCCATTATATGATTTAGCCTTTTCCAGTATATTGTATTCTATGAATGATTGTGTGTTTCATTGTAAAAAAAAGTTTGTAAACATGAGGGGGTAGGCCACGGGGATTCACTTAGTAAAAGTATGGTATAGCACCTGCGTTCGAAGGGTATTAAAGAATACCCTTAATTCTAGTTTCTACCTCTAATTATTCAATTGATAATACCCCTCCTGTTATATTATTAGAATGAAAATACCCCTATTTTTCCATGTACCTTACTTACCCATTTTTCAATTACAATTTTATTTACCCCTTTTTATTTCTACCCCAATATATTAGACAAAAATATATTATATTTCTCACTCAATTTTTTTAATATGCATTTCCTTTGAAAGATAGTTGAAGCCATTGAATACATATTACAAGTCACCTTATATATGTTAAGCTTTATGCATTTATCAATAGTTCTTCAAATAATTAAGATGGTGAAATAATATCACTTGTGTTGAAAAGCATACTCAATTCTAGTTTTCTACCATCTTATTATTTCTTGGTTAAGAATCTAGATTTATTTATTAAAAGAGATTATAATTTAATTTATGACCACACTCCTTTTGCAATTTTAAGGTATTTACGTTTAAAAACTAGGGTTCAAACGTTTTAGTTTTATATTAAAAGTAAACCTCTATTTCCTTTAGCCCATCTCTCTAACCTACCCCAATACGATTCAAAACATTAATAAATTAAACCCTTTCACCCCCTCATGTCTACTGGTATATTGACTTTAATTTTATTAATTTTAATTACCTCAATATGAACCCACGTGCTAGGATATTGCCTAGCTAATGAACCCCGTGGGGTAGGCTTGTTCCACTCACTCAAACTTTTCAAACATGTGTCTTTGTTCAAGGTGCCCACCTAATTTTCATCCCATACTCTACTTCTTCGATACCTTTCCACTGTCTCACAATAAATCCTAACATTTCCCGTTCAACATTTCCATCGCATACATTTCACGACAATTGCTAGTTATATGCTAATTGACAGGATTATTAACATCCTCTTACTACATTCATATTAACATATTTACTTGATAAAAGTTTTTTCCCATAATATATTTAGTATATATTAATATAATTAACTCATATATTTAATTTTATAAAAAAATAAAATATAATTATAATAATTAATTACTATTTCTCATTTATAATTTATACTTGTCCTGTTAAAGGCCGTGATTTTGAGTTGTCTACATGTCCTCAACACTTAAAAGAATTAGGGGAGAGGACCCTATAACCGAGCGGGTACCAAAACATGTACATCTCTTTTCACCATAGGTTGTTGACAAAAGCACCAATAGTTGTTCACTTTTTGGTTAATTACACTTTTTAAGAGTTAATGAGAATGTGACACATAGGGCGCTCGGTCATTGGTCCCTCTTTCAAATGCTTTATATTGATTTTCTTCATATTAAATCAATTCAAAAACTACTTTTCCCTCCAAATTAACACGCGAAACAAAAATGTCAATATGGCACGATCATATGCTACACGATGATATAATTTTTTTACGCTACCGACATACCTACATATATTTACGTGCCCCTAAAGTTAGGTGCACGGTTATAGGGTCCTCTCCCCTAACTATCCCAAGGCATTTCTATTTATCCTGATTATTGCCCTTGTTGATCAATTTTGTATTAAACAAAACTCAAATTATATAGGGCTTTAATGCGACAGTCTTTTGTATTGGGAAAAAATGTATTGATGTTGGGGGCGATTGGAACTATTTTTACGGTGAAATGTGAGTACAGGTATGTTCTAGTCAAACACAAAAGGAGGAGAAACTCAACGAGAAGTTCAAGATTGTTTGTTCTGTAGTTCCATTTGTCACCAATGTAATATAATTCAACTCAGATTTAGTAAATTTAAGATTTTACAAAAAACAGAGCTAGGATCTTCCACAAGGGAAGAATTTAAACAACCCCTACGTGTTGGGGTTAACTGGTTGTTAAAGGAATCGGTTTAGCACGTTTTGGTGTTTTTATTGTTGTGATTCAACCCATTCAATTTGACTACATAGGGTGTTTACACGAGGCCTTCCATTAACATGCTGGAAGGCTCAAATACTGACACTGACTTGATGATTCCTTTGTAATGATAAACCTTAAACATGAAAAAATTGCCCCTGCCGCTGCCAGAATTAACCCTTGGACCTCCCATTTCGACTTCATAGTCTATATCATTCCGTGCGCGCGTCCACTATGCAGCATATTCAATTCTGGTTTTATTTAAATTAAGTAATGTCGATAGCTATTGATACTTGTTTGTCATTTCTGTCCGGATAGGTTTTGAGACACCATAGATTATATGAAACATCTTCAACGAAGGATACTTGGAAGCTTGCAAGAAGCAAGAAACTAAAAGTGATTGTACTATGTATCCTATCAGCGTTGAGAAATGGAAGGATTTGTGTCTTACAAGAATGGATAAGAGGAAGTTCTGCATTGTAGAAGAACATGCTTCTTTAACAATTCTTATCTTCAAAAATTATTAGGGAAGTGGACACATCATTAAAAGATATCGAAGCATCCATCATTGTTGATGAGGTCTGGTAGAGTTGAAATGTTATTGGAAGGAGGGACTTTTGTTACAAATGATGTAGACCCTGACTAATTTGTATGTAGAGACTTACGGACGTCATTCTTCATTGCTTGGGAAATTTTAAGACTTTAAAAAAATTGTAGATATTACTTGGTGATTTGAAAGGAAATGGGTTTCACACGGCTAGCGAATTATTTGACAATATTTTTGGCTGATAGTAATTATAGGCTAACATGATGTATGTTGCCACTCGATAATGCATACATGCTATTAGTTGATAGTGCTTAAAGGATAAAAAAGTTTTGAATATAAACGGTCAACTATTAGTATAAACATTAGGCAAATTGACCCAAAAATAACTTGTACCTAAAAAATTATGTGAAATAACAAACAAGCTGACTACTCAAAATTCACTAAATCAAAATTTCAAAAACTTGAATATTCGTGAATTAATAGAAATTTATTACTAAAACAAAATAATTATCAAAAAGAAAAAAAAGAAGTATAAAATCTTGTGAAGAATTAAATTTTGTTTTTCGTACTTCGTAGAACAAGTCAAATATTTTCAAATTAAATGATTATAAATCTACGTATTATTTATTATGTGTAGTTGTACTCTAAATACATATTTCTATATTCAAAATTCTCACAATACTTTTTAAAAAGAATATTTTGATCTAAATGTTCTAAATCGGATAAGTAAAATCTCATTATCTCATGATGATGAAAACATGGCAGAATATATGATACATAGAAATATTTAATAAGAATACACCAAATAAGTTTTGGTCTATCATATGATGCTTTGATAATCAAAATTTGAATAGTTTATCAGGTTTTTATCATAATACCTTAGTGTTGGTCGTAGACATTTGGAAGCATGTTTTATATCTTTACTTAAATTTAAGAAAAAGTAGATATTTGGATATATTTTTATTGTAGCACTTTAATGTTGGTCATAAATATTTGGAAATATGTTTTTATCGTAGTACCTTAATGTTGGTCTTAGACATTTGGATATATTTTTCACGGAAAAATCTTTAAGTGTTTAATTTTTATAAGAAGTTTAAGACACTAGTTAAGAACCATTTTGAGAAAAGGATACAATTTTTGTGCATGGACAATGGAGGAGAGTATTGTTCAAAGGAATTTGATGATTTACAAAATAATGAGGTAAAAGGCAATTCCTTATACTCCACAACAGAATAGAGTGGCAGAGCGCACAAACAAAACATTGATGGTTAAGGACTTAAGTATGATAAATGGTGTCCGCTTAGATAAGAAGTTTTGGCTTGAAGAAGTGGCTACTGCATGTTATGTGTTGATCAAATCACATACATCATTGTTGATGGATAAGATCCCACATGGAGCTTGGATGGGAAAGAAACCATGTTTTGAACACCCAAGTCTTCGAGTTGTGAAGAATACAAACATATCCCAAAGGAGGAGAATGAAACTTGACTTTAGGTATGATAAGAGCATATTTTTGGGTATGGGAATGGTGTTAAAGGCTACAAGATGTGGAATCCACGAATACGAAAGGATTCTTAAAAATGAAATGTTGTCTCCAGGGAACTAAAAGGCATGAAATTTTATGTAGAGCAAGATTTGGAAAAGACAACTCAAGAGGTAAAATAACCAAAGGTAGAAATTCGAAGGTTGTCTCACTACAAGATCAAGGAGATCTTTAGGAGGGTTGAGAATCGGGATGACAAAGAGGTGTCACCATAATAGAAATTCAAAAGGTATTGAAGTGATACATTGGAGTCAATAGTTCACTCGTCAAAACAAATCATGAGATGAGTGATTATGAAATCGAGGCCAAGGTGAAATCTAAAAGCTGATTTGGATGATAGTACTACTTTTGGACTTAGAAGGTCAATAAGAGTTCGAAGAGCACCTCATAAGTTTATCCCTTCTTATTACCATTCAATATTTCTATTATCAATAATGAGATAATGAGGATCCAAAGATAGTGAAGGAAGCTCTTGGTTCAGATGAGAGTAAGTCTTGGATGATGGCTATGAAGGAGGAAATGAAGTCTCTAAAGGAGAATGATACATGGGACTTGGTACATCTACTACTTTGGAAGAAAATCAATGGGTTGCAAATGGATATTCAATAAGAATTTTAATGCATAGGAAAACTTGGAGAAATATAAGGCTCATTTAGTTATGAAAGGGTTTTCTCAAGTCGAAGGAATTGAATTTGGTGAGGTATTTTCTCCTATTTTGAAATTGAATTCTATATGATGTTTTTTATTATGGCTCTGCATGCGATCTAGAGATAGATTACATGCATGTAAAAAAATCATGGGGAGCTTGATTAAGAAATCTATGTGAAGCAACCTATTGTTTCAAAGTCAAGGCTAAAGAGGAAATGATTTGTCTCCTAAAGAAGTCCTAATATGGAAATAAACAATCACCAAAGATGTGGAATTAGAAATTTGATGGGTGTGTTAAAAATTTTGGCCTTGAAAGAAGCAAGGCGGATCCTTGTGTGTACTTCAAAGAAAAAAGGGATAAGTTTATTGTCTTAGTATTTGTGGACCCTAAATTAAGGGCATATATATCCACTTAAACTTCATAAAATTAGATTAAAAAATACCCTTTAATACATAATGACTTCTTTAATATATAAATTTCCTTTTGAATATTTAAAATATGTGGAGGGTACTTTTTTAAGGTATTTAAATAAGGTGATTTTAAATACAAAGGATTTTAAGGTGGACCATTACTTGAGGATTAAGTCATGTAGTTGAAGTCTACTTAGGTGTCATCATTTGATTGGTTAAATGTTTGATGTGACTTGATGTAACCTACTTTATTGGGTACTTTTTATTCAATTTTTAGTTGTAAAAATGACATGTACTTATTTTAATTAAAACAACTATTAGCACTTTAATGCACATATACCTTCCCCACCATTGGTCCATGCACAATGAGTGGGTCCTTTCCCCTATAGGGATTTAACATAAAAATATATCATCCCTAAAAATAGATTGTTGTCTTTGAAACAAAACATGCATAAAATAAAGGATGTAAACTAATTTGCTTTTCTTAAAATTAGGAATAAAACTAAAATAGCTAAAAAAGTAAAAGCATGCGTGAGAGAAAACTACTATCTTCTTGAAATAGGTAAGGACAAAATTAGTTGATTTTTATAACACTCACCCTTAATTTTATACTCTAATCATTTATGATTCGGGCGTTGAGTGTGTATTTATGGAGGTGACATATTCTTGATCATAAATGCCCAAAACACTTCTCAAAAACTTGAATGATTATTTTCTTAAAGGCTTTGTAAAAACTATTTGCAAACTAATCTTAAGATCTATAAAATTATAGACATGTCTCTTTGATGTTAACCACTCCTTGATGAAATGATATCTCATGTCTATATGTTTTAGACAATGTTATTTTTGAATTTTAGTCACACAAAATATTTGTAGCTTCTTCGTGATTCTACCTCAAATATTTCAGTATTCTCCTCATCCAAAAAAATGACATGTTTCTCCTATGGCTACTACATACTCTAATTCTATGGAAGAAAGAGTGATTATGGGACGATTCTTTGATGCCCACGAAACTACCCCTATTCGAAAGTTAAAAACATATCCAAATGTGCTTTTCCAATCATATACACTACCGAACAATCACTGTTGTATAACCCATGAGTTTGAACTCATATGATGTTGAATACAAGATTCCATTATTTTTTGCTCTACCTATATACCTCAAAATGCTTTTTCCAATGTGCCGATGTGAGTCTTTAGGTGACTCCGTGAACCTCGAGATGAAGCTTACACCATACATAATATCAAGCCTCATGGTCGTCAAATACATGAGACTTCCAACTATTTTTTTTAACATTGTTGGATCCAAAAATGATTCGATGTATTCTTTTCTTAATTTCGGACCTACTACAAGTGGTGTTTGGTCTAGCTTGCAATTCAACATATTAAATCTTTTCAAATGTCATTAACATATTTCATTTTTGAAATAAAAATTCCAGCTTCGATTGCGAACTTCAATGCCCAAAAAATAGTGCATGATACCTAGATCATTCATCTTAAATTATTTATTCATGTATTGTTGTTGTCATGTGCTTTTGTAAGGGAAAAATTCAAGTTGAAAACATGACAACTATACCCTAGTGTCAATTTTTTCTTGAATACCCTCGTAGGAACTTCTCTCGGATCAATTTTCCCTCTATGTCAGGATTATCCTATCCTTTCAAGTGCTCATATGTTTTTAATAACCTTTCCCATGTTTTTGAAATGTGAAAACAAGATCATGAAAGTTTTCGATGCAGTGCTTCTCAAGGTAGATTCTTGATGAGCATAGAAAGACTATTTATAGCCTTTAGGGACATGTGTGCACCCTCTACGGGAGAGAGTTGAAGGCCCAAATTCATTAGGAAGTGGTATTGAGGAGATAATAAAATTTTTCAAGTGGTTTAGGAATATTTAGGAAATATTTTAAGGTTTAGGGACAAGTTCAATGAAAGTGGGTTTTCAAGGTGAAGGAGCTTGTAGTTCAAAATAACACTGAGCTTTGGAAAGATATTTTGGGAGCTCCGTAATGAGTTGGAGGTCAAACAATATACCATTAGAAATATTATTCAATGCTCTAAATGATGGTGGTTTCATTTTTTTCACAAGACAAAGGAGTTTCTTCCCTCGGTTTATTTTCAAGAAGCACATCTTGAGGTCCCGACAAAAAAGCTATTTTCATGTGGTTACGGGACGAATCAGAGCATAAGACCCATCCCATTATTCTAAAATTTATGTTTTCAATCAAATTAATATACAAAAGTGCCAAAAACTACCTTTAGATGCTCCGAAACTTCGTCGACAAGTCTCTCTCTAAGGTAAGCTTAGGGACTAAGCCAATTTCAAGGGTAGACACATGTCACTCCCAAGATCAAAACAAACTTTTGTGTCCCATTTTTCCCATCCCCTTGGCACAATTTGGAGAAAAAATGTACCCATGTACATTTAAACCCCCTATATCATCATGTGACCTTGAGAAATCCCAAAGTTGCAAGATAATCCCCTTCTCACCGATCCCAGCCCTTTTGGTCGTGCAATCACAAAGTGTAACTTTTTACCTCCAGGGTAATGGCACAATTTCCTATCCCATTTATCATATCCCCTTGGGATAGTTGAGACACAAAATTGGCCCCATACCCATCTTGGCCCTTGATTCCTCACATGACCCCAGGAAGGCTCGTAGGCCAATATTTAGCTCCCTCTCCTCTCTGCCTCACTGAATCAACTTTTGCCACTTGTCCTCACCAGGTGAGGGTGAATTTTTTTGCACAAACTATCCCATCACCTTGGGACATTTGGGACACAAAAAATCACCCATGCTTAACCCTTTCCCAAGTTCCTCATATGACCCGGTCTCGGCCCTCGGGTGCTTATTGGTTTCTCTTTTTCTCTCTCTGCGCAAGCAATCACGAGTTACTCTTGTCAAGAAGAGGTGAGGGTGGATTTTATACCCCTTATGTCTCATCCCCTTGGGATAGTTTGGACACAAAATGTGCCCATGTCCAAGATGGTCAAAAAAAAAATTGCAAACATTATAATTCTCGTGCTTCTTTCTTCCATGTGCATGCAAGAGAGATGCGGGAATTATTTAGTGGTGAATATTTAGTAATTCACGAATATTATAGTTTTTAAAATTTGAAAATGGAAAATTTTTAGGGTACAAGTTAGGACCAATTCGTCAATTTTAGGTATCGATTCGCCATTCTGTGAAATAGAAATTCAAAAAAATTGCCTAAATATAGTCAGTCGATAACATATTTTTATGCTACCGGCCAACATCATATAGTATGTTGTCGTTTGGTAGCATAAAAAATGCTACCAAACCGACAACATCTAGTTATTGGTGTCGGTCGGTAGCATAAAAATGATGTCGTCTGGTAGCATTTTTATGCTACGGCTGATAACATACTATATGTTGTCGGTTGGTAGCATATAAAAAAATTACCGACTGGTAGAATTTGATAGTCATGTCTAGATATTCACCATTCGTGTGAAAGATAATTTTCATAGATTCACCAAATATTTTCTAAGGCTTTTTTTCAGAGGGACCCTTAAAATTTTCCCTGAGAGATGATGCCGAGAAGAATGTATAAATCCATTGCAACTTATTTGCTCTTTGTATTTCTCCAGAATTCCATGAAGGCTTCAAAACCTTCATTAAACCTCCAAATTCTTCAGACAGTATGTCAAATTTCCCTTAGAATAATATGTGGTTTCCAAAATGAATATTTTTCATTGTCGACGAGCGAAGGAATTAATCATACCAAGGTTTGAGATGATATTTATTCTCCGAAGAATATCTATGATATATGAAGCTTAGTGACTCCATTAATAGTTGTCATAAATGCTTCGGACCTAAAACCCTCGCTAATAAAAAAATATTTTTGATTTTCAAGTATTATTGCGGGTGAAACATAGTGAAATTTGGCGCACGAGATCATGATAAAGAGCCGAATCTAAAAATAATGTTTCCATCACAAACCGAGGTCATTTTTATAACTTACTCAAAATGACATATGTTATGCCCCTCTATAGACTCAAAATCATGCACATATTACTATTTTACTATTCCATTAATTAAGTTGCTATATGTATGGATCTTAAGCGAGAAAAGTCAGGTCATAGGGATTCATGTCTGTTTGTATTTTCATACTGTCATCATTTATCCCAAGACACTAGCGCCCATGCGATCCTATCCATTCTAGGTGCTTCTATCCTCTTTATTCTTGTTTACATTTTTGACATTTGTGGTAGGCATTTATAGTTTTCTTATCCTTATCCCAAGGTCTTAGTTGGCATGTCATGTCACTAGTGTTGAAATTAAAACAAGAGATCCATATATATACACAACATACATACTATTATAGGGACTAAAAATTCTAAAGGGAAATCATATCTACATATTATCAAAGGGATTGCATTTTGGGTTGCTTAACTCTGCATACACTTTATACAAAGGGGAAGTTCTAAATCCCATCTAACACATTTGAATTTTATCTAACCATAGCCCAATTTCTTAGTGTCATTGGCGTAAGTGAAACATACAAACACTATTTCACACACAAGAAAACATAACTACATGGATTCGGAATGTAGTACAATACTCGACCATAAGTTCATCCTTCGGATGACCGTTGGGGTCGATCTGAATTCACATATTGCATTTTGAATTCCAATTTTATATTTTTATGAGATTGTGCGGGTGTTTAGGGTTTGGTTTACAGGTTACAGTACCCTCGGTGATCAAGGTGCGAATACCAAGCGACTAACAATGAACATGTTTGAAACCATAATGACATAGAAGAAAGTATATTCTCGAGCATTTGTGTAGTCACCAACACCTAGAATCAATCTCTGCACCCTCAATCCAGCCTAGGAACCCGTATCGACTCTGTCTGTAAGATACAAAATTAATATTGAGTGTGTGTGACACTCGCCACCTTTCCATCGAGTTTTCCAATTCAGATCTGCTCCGGGATAAGCGTAAATTTGATAAGTACTTTATCTCCTTATTTTCTTACGGGTGAATCTTTAGAGTATTTAGCATTTGTATTCAATTGTATCTTATCATAATAATGACTATACGCAACTTAGATTTAATATTTTTATCTTATTAAATCATTTGATGAACCCATATTTAGTCTAACTCTTTGCCCTAGGATCCCCAAAACCCTCATGGCTAATAATAGATCCTCCTTTCCCAAGAAAGCTATGCATCATGTCAGTGTGAATCCTATCCTTGATGATGATTGTTGAGGGTGGACTTAGTGCCCTTTATCACAATGTTCAATTTGATAACGAAGTCTAAAAAACAACTTCTTTCTTACCAAGACACCATTCCTCTTAGCACTGATAACCATGATATTTGTATGCTCTCTCATGACCAAAGTTATGTTGCATGTTCTCCCTCATCTTCCATGGCCACCCATGTTGTTGTAGCTTCTTCTCCTCCTATTTTCATGCATGATAATGTTATTATAGATCCTTTGTTTGGTGACATGTTTACTTCTATAGATGCAAATAAATCTACTTCTTAAGGATACAAATGTACATGTGCATGATGTTGTTTCCAATAATAGTCAAGATGAATGTAAATCTATATCTCATGCTTCTTCTATTTCTGAAAATATTTCTAATGATTGCAATGATATATCTCATGTTAGTTCTCCTACTACTTCTTTATATGTTGATGATAGTCTTGAAGAACTACTTGCTTGCAAAAATTGGTGATAGTGATGTGGATTATACTTCTAACCATGAACATGTTAGTGAGGATGTTACTTCTCTTAAGATGGTTGAATGTGAATTTTCTACCCCTCCTTCTTCTACTTTTGAGGTTGTTTCCAATGAAATTCATGATGATTCCACCCCTTCCACTAGTACCCCTCTTACTTGTGACTCCGAGTCTACATCTAGCATTCCTATAGAGCCTCCATGTTCTTCACCTCTTTCCCGCCTCCTTATCCTCCTTCCACATCCACTCCTCCTTCTCAAGTCCCCATGATCACTCATAATGGCAAGCTTCAACCCCTCAATGTGCCTCTCACTTCTTCCACCATTCCTTCACATGATATCTTATCACTCATGCATGTTGTTGGAAATTTTCAATCTCAAGTTCATTCTCTCAAACTTGAAAGAAAATCCTATTATGCTTCCATTGACAATAAATCTCTTCCAGAAACCCTATTAAGAAAATTCACAATTCAGTTTTTCCTAAGGATTTCATCATGCCTACATTTTCATGTTTCAATGGCACAAGAAATCCTTATTTGCATCTTAAGCATTATCATTTAGCTACGTCTTCTCATTCTAATGATCACTTGTTACTGGAATATTTTCATCATAGTCTTGTTGATCGTGCTCTTCAATGGTATAATCATTTTCTAATGGATCTATTAGTACATACTATGATATGGAGATGCTTTTATTAGAAACTTTATAATTAAAATGGCCCTAAAGTTACATATGATCGCTTACCTACTTGCATCAAGGAAAGAAAGAACCCATTCTAGATTACATTTTATGATTCAATTCTTGCATGCATCAGTTAGTATTTTAAGCCATTGATTTAGAAATGCAATTTATCTTCTATCGTGGTATGATTTCTACATTAAAATAAAATATACAATACAATACATGTGAATCTTTTTCACTTTTTTGTTATAAATTCATTGAACTAGAACAAAATTTAATTGTTGCACATGTTATAGAACCCCTTCTATTCCTTCTACTACTTCATCATCTATTACTTATCCTCTTCCATCTATTAAGTGTCCTCCAAGGTCTCCATATCCTCCACCTCGTAAGTGTGTTCCATCTCCTCCACCATGTAAGCATCCTCCATCTCCTCCACCGCATCAGTCTCCACCTAAGACTTCTTCATCTCCTACTCGTGAGCCATTGCATTTCTCACATGTTGTTAAGCCTCATGATGTTTTGCGTTCTCTATTAGAAAACACTTAATTTGTTTACCTTCTAATCAACATCACCCTCCTCATCACTTGCATTGCTAGTGCGATCACCCTTATTGTAATTTCCACCGCATCAATGGCCATAGGGACAATGACTGTTGTTCCTTACATGAAAATTACAAAAATTAGAAGACAAGAGTGTCATTTCCTTTGGCTCTCGCTCTCATGAGTAGGCTATTTCTCCCATTCGCATAATCCTGCTTCCACATCAATTATTCATTTGTCTCTTCCACCCACTTCTAAGGTTTTCATTTGTCCACCCCTAAGATCATTACCCATCCACCCTTCCACTAGCTCATCCATAACTGCATCATCTCACCCTCCTCACAAGTCTTTATTAATTCCCATTGGCTTCCTAAGCCAGTCAACATCTATGCTTCCTACCACTGCATCTCCCATCATTAGTGCCATTTCATCTTGACATTCAGTTTGGCTCTTACACTCATGTTACTACCGCCTCACATGCTTCCACCATCCCTTGCAGACATCTCCATATTTGGTAGGTGATTTTCATATGATCACCTCATTACCCGATGGCGCAATCATGTTCTCAAGGTTCTTACATGATTGTTGAGGGATCTATTACAAAATGAACTTATCCTCACTCAATCTTCATGCTATGTGCTTCATGATCTATCTTTCTAGCATACGCTCTTAAACCATTTCCCGATGAAACACTCATGTTCTATGGTTCATTCTTGATTGTTAAGGGTCTTATATAAATGAATCTCATTTTCCAACACATACACTAGCGGGAATCGCTCTTCTTCCCTCCCCCTCTTCATCATACTTGAAACATAATTACATACACTATTCTACATATTTTTCATCCTATAATTAACAATGCATCATTATGCTATTTCCTATCATCTCAATAAAATTGATATTTCACATTATCTATTACATTACATCACATACATCCATTTCTATCATCACATATTATCCATCCTCATTTAAATATACAATCCTATTTTAAATCATTACTTATCTTTTTCTATCTACATCATCATCCATTTCAAATCAACAAAATCAAACAATACATATATCAAGCATCACAAATCAAAATGTAAACAAAAATCATCACATCACATATCACATACACACTACACAATTCTACCAATACTCCATCTATATATATCGGAAAAATTATCGTTTCAAAATACAATCATTGAGGGGCAAGCCCCATGCCTCCAATACAACTATATTCAAAATTCATATGTCATCCTCGTTATGCTATATACAATCATGGTAGATCTAGAACTAGATGATTCACCACTATATCTACACCACATTGGTCATGGCACTATATCTCTCCACCGCCTCTTTAGTATAACAACCTTGGTCAAATTCTCTATGAATTGAACTTAAAGTTCCACATATCTCATGCAGATATATCCCGAACTAGGGCTCCTCCTCCTCCTACGACCTCTCTTAGCTTGTTTAGTCTCCGCACGAGCCTCATCACTTCTCACACAATACATGTGGTCACCATAGACATATTATGGAGAACCTCCCTTAATCTCGCTATGTGGGCATGCTCACCTGATCTAGTATGTCCCACTCAACATACGATAACCCAAAAGTCAATAATGTACTCAAATTTTCGAGCCATGTAGAACTTGTAGACACAAAATCACACACTTTGAGTCATTATTTAGTCTCGGTCTCATACTACTATTCATATGGTTGTTAAGTAAAAAGAGTAATAATTAACCCATGACTTTGGCCATTTTTACATTGCCATCGGTCATATTTTGATCTTACACTTGCACATCTTCCCATTACAGTATTGTCATTTTGTGTTTTTCATATTTCGACTAGGGTGCCCAAGTTCCACTGGTCCCGTATGGGGCGCCTTGATCCTCTTTACACTTTACTCTCACCTTTTGGGCACTTTCTATTCATTTGAGCTTTCTATATTTTTGGTGGTTGACCTTTTCAAAGTTAATTATGAAATTAGAACAAAAGAACCATATAAATATACAGTTATGTGACCATGATGAGGGACCAAGCACTAAAAATCTACTATCACCATCTAGAGTTGTATCCATCAAAGGCATGTAAAGATGCATTTACATCCATCTAGCTCCATCACAAGGCACACAAGGCTAGTTCATCTACATCACACTTCATAGGAGGGGAGTCAATTGTTTCCATGTACACATTTAATACATTTTACATCTAGTTATTTTATCTCTAGTTCACAAATTATGACTGGAACAAGAGAAACCTAGGGCATGATTTGCACGTGCACACCTAGAACTACATGGGTCCGAGATTTAGTGAAACGCTCAATGATAAGTCCATCCATTTGGAAGCTAAGGACAGTCTGACCCCTTCATATGCATATATTGTTTTAAGGTTTTGATGCTTTATCTCAGGGTCTTGTAGGTGATTCTTCCATATCACTTCCTCTACAATGACATTTGAAGCGATTCAATGACATTAGTGTGATAGGAAATAAAACAGTGAACATCTGGCACCACTACAAAGGAGGTTTTTTACGGTCATTTCATGTAGACCAGGGTTCCCAGATCTCAGACTAGGGCACTCATGGGCACCCCTATCCATTTCTAGGTGCTCCAAAGTATAGTCGAGATATCTTAGATCTGTGCTTTCTCAAGCTCCTATGTGGTTGTTTCCTCCCCCTATTCATCTCGATCTCCTTTGCGGTGAGTCTCGACATACCAACAAATCAGCTAAGGACTTATTAACCCTCTTTACACATTAGGGTTTCATATTTTTCTATATTAGTTTACTTGGGTGTATTTTGTTATTTTATCATTACATTTATTCAGTCATTTTACTACTCCTATAACATTAGATTACACTAGAATATTTCTATTTTAGTTAATCAAATCTCTCTCAAGTGTATATCTCTCACGCAACATAAACACCAATAAATTTATTGCATTAATACCTCATATATATGCAAAAATATCCAATCATAGTACACAAATTAATCAAAATAACGATATTTCACATTGCACTTTCAAGCCCTTTCCTAGATTGTCGCTTTAGGATCGAGTCATGGGTGCCTAGAAATAGGTCACCAATGCCTAGAATCAAAAGTGTGCCTAAGTGTACCAAAATACATTAACGCCTGATGGTCCCGCCATATAAAAATGCACAAAAACACAAAATTTTACATTTTACAAAAATTGACAAAAATGGCGAATTCACTAATTTTTCAAAAATAATCATACTCACTAACTCATTTGGTAAATCTGTGAAGCCACTGACCACCGCTTACTCTCTCAAACCTAGTCAAACTCATTTCTCTAACACACGACATCCTCACAGCTCAGAGCTCCAATTTTCACTCAATCATGGTACAAATTAAATTACTATCACTTTTCACTATTACTATATATAGCAATTTTCAATTTTCCATTTACTATAGTTACTATGCACGCTAATTCTTCCAACTAATACATGACACATGATTTTTCTCATATATTGAGCTTTGTTACTTCGTTTTATTCCCCATTTGTGCCATTTGGTTCATAATTTTTCCTATCACTGTCATGCACATATAATAATCCACATACATGTAATTTTATAACACCTTCGATACTACCTCTTGTTCACTATTACATATTTTCACCTCTACTTTCGGCTCAGTGATCGTTATCTCCATCCCTCACACTTTCACCGAAAGGGGGCATAAAAGTGGGATCACCTTATGATCCCTTTCTAGTTTCAATACAATCAATCGATATTCTCAACACATCACCATTACAATATTTCTCTAACTCTATTCAAACGAAGGAACAAATCACTCTATTCAACATTCAAATGTTATCCATTGTTTCAATCTATTTCCCTAATGAGCTAATATGGGGGAAAGGAAAAGAATAAAAATCTCTCTCGTAATTAGTCTACTAGGAACATCTTATTGCAAATCTATATTGCATCACTTAAGTCAAATCAATCAATTGGTACAACATGCATATTCTATTATTCCTCCTAGATGACCTAACTTGGGAGCTTCACTACATTACTATCTCTCCCAGATGACCTAACTTGGGAGTTACATTACATCATTATCACTTCCAGATGACCTAACTTAAAATCCATTCAATACAAAACAATACCAAATTAAATCGGAACTAAATTTGGTCTTGTATCCGTCTACAGATGGTTGGACCTTTTGGGGATGTCTTCATAGATGGAGATAAAAACTATACCTCTCTCCCTAACACTCTTTCTATGGCAATATGACACCCAAATCCTCCCATTTTAAAATATACAAAATAGGGTTGTGGAACCGATTACTCCCTACCTCTTCAAATCTCCATTGACAACAATCAAAATATCAAAATTCTATAAATCATCTCAATTATTTCTCGAATGTCTACGATGCGACACTTCACTATCTCTATTTATGCGACACATGGATTAACACGCTAATCCATGGTTCACCATACTACATGTTCTTATATTCTACGCATACTTCTATAACATGAGCTTCTATGAAATTCTCATAGGTATGTTCCTTACTTCGTTTACACTTCTTGAATTTCATTCAAATAACATAAAGGGGGTGAAAATGTAGACACAAAATCACGCACATATTACTATTTTAATATGCCATCAAGTATGTTTTTATATGCATGGATCTTAAGCAAGAAAATTATTCATTGGTGACACAATCCCTTGTGCATCCACTTGTTTGATTTGGATTCTATTGTATTACTCTTCTATATCTGTCACTTCCACACGTGTTTTTGGTCAAGTCATAGGGATCGTTGTTTGTTTGTCTTTTCATTTTTTTTTCATTTACACCAGGACACCAGCGCCCATTCTGGGAAACTAGTGCCTAAGCGCTCCTGTCTATTTTGGGTTCTTCTATCCTCTTTATTCTTGTTTACATTTTTAACATTTGTGGTTGGTCGTTCTAGTTTTCTTATCCTTATCTCGACGTCTTAATCGACACGTCGTGTCATTAGTGTCAAAATTCAAACAAGAGATCCATGTATATACACAACATACATACTAGTATACGGTCTGTAAATTCTAAAGGGAAATCATATCTACATACTATTAAAGGGAGTGCATATTGGGTTGCTTAACTGTGCATACACTACATAGAAAGGGGGAGTTCTAAATTCCATCTCACACATTTACATTTTATCTAGCCATAGCCTACTATCTTGGCGTTATTGGCACGAGGGAAAGCTAAACATATTATTTCACACACAAGAACAAATAACTACATGGAGTATGGATTGTATTGCAGTGATTGGTAATAAGTTCATCCTTCAAATGACCACGAGGGGTCAATCTGACTTCACATATTGCATTTTTCATTCCAATTTAATGTTTTTATGAGCTTGTGCAGGTATTTAGGGTTTGTTTTGCAAGTTATAATTACCCTCGTAATCAAGGTGCAAATATCAAGTGATTAACAATGAACAATTTTGAAACCCTAGTGACATAGAAGAGAGTAGATTTGAGCCTTTAGGAAGTCACCGACACCTGAAGCGATGGTGCCATCGACACCCTTGCCCCAACCCAAGTGCCCGTGTATGGATTTTTTTCGTAAGCTAAATAATTAATATTGAGTGTGTGTGGCACTCTTCCCATCTTGTCCATCAGTTTTTCTAGTCATTATCTTCTCAAGGATAAGTATAAATTAGATAAGTGCTCTATCTCCTTATTTGCTTACACGGGTGCATCTTTTTAGTACTTAGCATTGTTATTATATTAGATCTTATCATAATAGTGAATCTAAAATTTATATGTAATGTTTATACATTCTTAAATAACCCTCCACATGCTAAAAATAGAAAGTACCCAAAATTGTAATTTTGGATCACCTGAAACGATCAAAAATGGTGCAAAATGGAAGGCATGGAAAAATTGGCAATTTTCCCAAAATAGCAGTCCTGGAAAAGTACATGCTAAAAACATAAAGTGGCTAAAAATATTTATACATCATCAACAAAGAGAAATTGGAATATTCTAGATTTTTCAAGGGGTCTAATTTGAGCAAAACAGGTGATATGTCCCAAAATAGGAGGTCCCAATCTTACCTCTGCTAGAAATGGAAATTCTTCATTTGAATGTAAAAAGTTACAGTGGCTCCATTTTCAGTCATCTTTCCACTTTTTGGAATAGTCACATCTTGGTTATGGGATGATCTCATATATCAAAAAGAGAAATGATACCTCCATATAGGTCTTGAAAGCATAATATTGAGTCTCTCTATGTCCGAAGCATGGAAAATCACCTTGGTATGCAACAGAGAAATTCAAGAATAACATTGTGCAGTTATAAGAGATTCAAAAAGAGTCAAAGCTTAGTTGAAATTCAAGCTAAGAGTTCATTATTTCTCATTGGTCAAGGTGGATTCATCATCATCTCTCAAAGAATCTGTTTGGAGTGAGCTCAATGGGTTGAGTGATTTGAGCTCGATGAGTTGATTTGAGCTTGGTGAGTTGGTTAGTTTGATCTCGGTGAGATAGGTGAGCCAACGAGATGCATACTTTAAAATGGTTGAGTTGATCGAGCTAGCCAAGAAAAGTGAGTTAGGCGTGAGCTAGGAAAGAGCTCACATCTCTCAGATAAATAATGGAAAATTTTACAATCTTGCATCACGGTGTTCAGAACATGGATGCAAGTTTCAAGATATTTGAACATCGTGAATGAAAATTGTAAAATCCTAATGAATAATAAATTGATCCTCAATCTCGCTTTTTAGATCAAGAATGCATCATCATGGATGAGGTTCGTGTTCATGTCAAGTTCACAATGGGAGGTCTTGAAACAATGTTTCTAAATACTCATTCGGTAGTCTAGGGTATCTATACATCATCCAAAAGGAGGAGACTATGATCATTGTCAACAAGTCCTTCATCAGAAGAAGCTTCTTCAACAATTTCAATCAATCCCCTTCCCTTATTCTCTCATCTCTCATTTCTTCTAATTCTTCATTTTAAACAATCATGGTATTTTTTCCTATTCACTAAAAGTGACAATATTTGTAATTTGTAAAAGTATACTCTCAAAATTATAAGAGAGACTCTAAATTTGTCTCTTCTAGGGGTAATTGAAAGGTCGTAATTGGAATAGGAACACGAAGAGTCATATAGGGGGAGATGAAAGGTCAATTCACAAGGCTATAAATTGGGATGGCTTCTCCATTCCAAAGGATCATGAATTCCTAAAATCTGAATTTTAGCTCTTGGTAGAAATTGTGAATTGTTGTAGATTGATTGATGCTTTGTATTCATCACTACACAAGAAATGAAAGCTACATTTCTTCCATTTTCTCTTTTCATGTATTCCTCTATTTTCTCTCTAATATGCACTTTGTAAGTATAATGATCGAAAAGAGCTTTGTATGTTTGATGAATGGGCTTCGAGAGAAATTTGTGTCTAGGTGGGTTTTGTTTGTCTCACTAATGGATTCATTGTTATTTACCCATTTGATTGTTGAACTACTCTAGTTATTGGGTGTGAACTCTGCAATTGACCTACTCACAACAATAACCTACCCTTTGTCTAATTTTTTTCCTTTGTCCTTCCATCACTACAATTTCCTTCCTTACACCCCATGTAAGCCTTTTTGGAAGCTTAGTGAAGTGTTCCTATTGGATCCCCAACCTATTAGGGCCAAACCAAAAAAATTATATAGTAGTATATTAGTTTACATTTAAGAAATGGGATCTCGCCTCATTCAATGCAGAGGGATGGGTCCGTGAGCATTGGTGGAAACACCTAAATATCCAAACGAAAAATGATTTCACCAAACATTTTGGTGACTCGGATAGGGAGAGATCTACCCTCATGCACCTAAAAATACCTCTGTAAAATACAAAAGAAATACAAAATCCAAAACACTTTCTTAAATGATCAAAAATCATGTTTACAAAACACTTGAGAATAGCTAGTAGAAAGATAATACACCGAGATGATCATGTAGGTGGCATTGTTGACCCCACATTCGAGGAACAACTAAGAGCTGATTTCATACTTCCTATTGTACCAGTAAGAAGACAATTTCCTAAAAATCCTCGTGAAGGTCATATTGAAGAGCTACTTGTTAAACCACTAGTATTCATTTGACATGAAGAAGAGAGGAAGAATTGGAAGAAGAAAGAGAGGAAGAAGAAATGACAACACAAACACCTATACCATGGGGAAAAACACTGGCCCGTTGGCTTTGACTCCACCACTTCATGAGTTTCCACAAGGATCAAGAAATATTTTTATGAATTTATATGGAGATGGAAAGAAACATCCTAATGATCATATCACAACATTTATCACACCTTACGGCATCCTTGGAGTGCAACATAAAGATGTTCCTATGTAGTTTTTGTGAAAACATTACAAGATGCGTCAAAAATTGGTTCTACTACTTTCCATCACGCTCAATCTCCAATTGGGGTGATATTAAAAAGAAGTTCGAAGAGAGGTTCAAGACTTCGAAGATTCTCATGCCCTCACTCAACTCACTTAGATGAAGAAATATCCACAAGATTCCATGAGATAATTTGTGGAAAACTTCAATAAGATGATTAATAAAATTCCCTTTGTTTCTCTTCCCACTGTAGATAATTTGAACATGTTCTTTGTGAATGCTCTATTACTTGAACTAAGCTTCATACTGCGAATATTTCAACCCCGAGATTTAGACAATGCTCAAGAAATTGCTGTGGAGGTGGAAGACAACATCATATTTTTGAGTAAGATAAAGAATCCTTTGATGAAAGATAAAACATGAAGATCCAAAGATGAGAGAACTAATTCAATGTTGCAGAAGTTGGAAAATGAATTGACTATGCTAAAAAGGGAAGTTGCTTAGTGAACACCTCATCCAAACCAAAATAGAAATCAGATTGTAGGAGCATCCCAAAGGCTTTCCTTGGAGGTGAACCATTCAATGCAATGTTCAAGAGAAATGAAGAAGAACAATTTGAATCGAAGTTGAAGATGAAGGAGAAAGAGAATGTGCTCGGATCAGTTTTTGTGAATGCACACTTGATGATGAAGAACCCACAAATAGTTACTCATATGCGATGTTCACTTGATCAAAAAAGGAGAAAGAAGGATCTTCTTCTACTTCCTAAGATAAGAAATTGAATCCTCAAATGGAGACTCGAGAAAAAAACAACAAAAGGAGGATCATCAAATTACGTTTCGCAAGGCCACCTGAGAAGAAGCATGAGGCTACTTGAACCAAGAATCCTTCTTCCTCATCAAGTAATTCGCCTTCAACCTCTCTTTAAAAAATCAATTTCTATAAGTCCTAAGAATTCCCATGTCAAAAATTTCATAACCCCTGATGTTCATGCCTCCTATTCATCCTTTGATATCATTTACCATTTCAAAAGATCCAAAGTCCACATTTATGAATTTGATTACTTGAGAACTCATCCCAGAAACTTGAGAAACAATTTCAACATATAGAAGGAAGTTTATCTATTTCTAAATATGTCACCACTAAAGATCCACTGCATGCATCTCAATCCACTCCATATTTGAATTTTTTTTCCTCTACACCATATACCTCTCGAAAGGTAGAACCTTTCTACATAGCCTTGTTAGTCAATTAGTATAAATGAAACAATTACATCATTGACTTTGGTTCCTTGGACAATGTCATACTTACACAATTTTATAAATCCTTCAACTTCTCGAGTTTCCTCTACCTTTGGCCAATGTCTCTCCATGGAAATGAAGCAAGTTCCTCTCATTGGAAAAATAAAAATGTTGAGGTAGCATTGGCAAACTTCCCGATAAGAAAATCACAATGAGAATCCTTGTAGTAGACATGTCCGCCTCATATGGTATGTTGTTGGGCCGAATCTTCTGTCAAGATGTCGGAAGAGATATGAAGATGTATTTGTCACATGCCACCATCCCGGTCAATGGTAAAAAAATAAACTACTTCCCATAAGAAAGATGAAGTATATTGTGAAAAAACCAAATGAACCAATGAAAAGATCACATGTCAAAATTCCATATCTTGTAACTTTTTCATGACATTTGAAGATGATCTCAAGCTGCCCATATTGGTGGAAGATTTTCCAAGTATCACCGAGCCAATCATAGAGAATAATTATGAGTTGATGAAATCAAAGTTTGAAAAGGTGTACTTTTCATGGGATGAGAGTATAAACAAAGTTGTTCCACTAGATGTTGATGACAGTGATGAAAGCCTTGACTTGCAACAAAGCAATATTGAAGTAAATAGTAATGTGTATCAAGAAATTATGCTCAACAAATTATTCATGGGTAACCTCAATATTTCGATCATGTTCTTGAAGCTCAGTATGAGTTTCCATGTGATGAGTATGTTGGTGAAATTGAAATCTTCTCTTTCTCATTTGAAGAAGATGACAAGAAATGAAAAAATGGCAACATGTTTCTGCCTCTTGAACTTGAACATACTTAAGGAGATGATGATTTCATCATGGAAATGGATTTCTTGGTTCTTGGTGACCGAGAATGGGGAAATGATAACATTTTTTTTTGGCTCTAATATTGTGCTTATTTCCTTTCCATGAGGATGAAAAAATTCTCAACGAAAAAAATCAAGAAATAGAATATTGTTGCATCCTATGGATGGAATATCATTAATGGAATTAAACCTTTCAAAGGTCTTGCCTTGCTAATGAGGAAGATGCTCTCAACATAAAAATGGATGACAAAGCCCAAAATGGACAAGGTGAAGAAGATGAAAATTTCCATGTTATATTCCCAATCTTGAGCTCATTCTCTTTTCAAGGTAATGATGCAATACACATACCACATTGTGTAGGGTAGCATGTTGCGAAAAAGCGAGGAGTATAAGAAAGATTATTTCTTGATCCAATTGAGAAACCAAGAGATCAAGTGGAGGTATAAATGTAAAAGATTCTAAAACATCTATCGAGAATCAACCCATGGAAGTGGTGGTCATGAAGCAGATGCAAAATGAAGAACAAATGTCTTGGTATGGGAATGGTAAGTTGAGTGTAATCAAGAATCATTTTCACAAAGTAGTAGTAGAAAATCAACATGTGGAACAAAACGAGGAAACAATGAGAAGACAAAAAGAAAGTATGAAAGCAACAGAGGAATGAATTAAAAATTTGGATCATAAATTACACTAGAAATCATGCTATTTTTTTCAAGTAGCCAAGGAGGGGTTCATATTTAAGTGAACTATTCAACGAATTTGTAGAAGAAAGGCATTCGGTGATACCCATTTATGGGTAAGTCCTCAGTTCAAGTTTGTGCTTCAATGAAAGTGGGTTGTCCCCCACATATACATAGGTGATTTAGGATGTTTCCCATTTTGTGTTGTGTGTTTACTTTCTCATTTCATGTTTACCTTATGTTTTTGTTCCCTTTCTCATCCCTGTGTGGTTGTCTCTTGTTGTGTTTGTGTGTTCAATAAAGGAAGTTGTGTTTTATATCTCTATGGTGACTTTATAGCCCAAATAGATAAGATAATCTGGTCCATGTTGTGTATTGAGCTTCGGGGTTCCCTGATTACTCTATTTTCACTACCTTAGATCCAAAACCTATCCCCAATCTAGATTTAGTCGTTGTCATGTGTTTTTTCAAGGGAAAAATTCAAGTTGAAAACATGATAACTATACCCTAGTGTCGAAAAACTCTTGAATACCCTCATAGGAACTTCTCTTGGATCACTTTTCTCTGTGTGTTAGGCCTATCCTATCCTTTCAAGTTCTCATATGTGTTTCAAATAACATTTTCCATGAGTTTTAAATGTGAAATAAATATATTGAAAGTCTTCGGATGTAGTGCTTCTCAAGGCAGATTCTTCAATGAGCCTAGAAAAAGTTGTTTCTAACCATTTCGGGACAGTGTGAACCCTCCGAGAGAGAGTTGAAATCCCAAATTCATTGAGAAGTGATATTGAGGAGATAATAACATTTTGCAATTGGTTTAGGAATATTTTGGAAATATTTTAAGCTTTAGAGACAAGTTTAGTGAAAGTGGGTTTTGAAGGTGAAGGAGCTTGCAGTTCAAAATAATGCCTAAGCTTCAAAAAGTGATTCTGGGAGCTCCATAATGAGTTAGAGGTAAAAAAGATACCATTGGAAAGGTAACCTAGTTCTCTAAATGATGGTAGTTTCATAATTTTCACAAGACATATGCGCTTATCCCCACGATCTATTTTCAACAAGTACACCCCCGAGGTCCCGAGATAAAAGGATAATTTTTCACGGGGGTTTTAGACGAGTAATCATAGCATGGAACCCATACCATTATTCAAGAAATTATTTTTCCAGTCAAATTCATATAAATAAATGTAAAATTACCTCCAGATGTTCAATAAAATCTTTGAAAAGTTTCTCTACAAGGTAAGCTTTTGGGACTTAGCTAATTTCAAGGGTGTACACTTGTCACTCCCAGGATAAAAGAACACTTTTATGTCCCATTTTTCTCATTCCATTGGGACAAAAAAATTCTCCCATGCCTATTTAATCCCCCTGGATCATCATTTGACCTTGACAAAGCCCAAAGTTGTAAGATAAGCCCTTTATCACTCGATCTTAGCCCTTCCGGTCGTGCAATCACAAAGTACCACTTGCCACCTACAAGTGAGGGTGAAATTTCTTATCCCATCCCTTGATAAATTTGGGACAAAAAATGCACCCCATGCCCATCTTGGCCCTTGATTCCTCACATGACCCCGGAAGGCTCCGCAGACCAATGTTTAGCTCCCTCTCCTCTCAGGCCTTCTTGAATCGGGTTTCCGCCACTTGTCCTCACCAAGTGAGGGAATTTTTTTGTACCAACTGTCCCATCCCTTTGGGATATTTGGGACACAAAAATATCCCATGCTCAGCCCTTTCCCGTGTTCTTTATATAACCCGGTCTTAGCCTTCTAGTGTTTATTTCTTGCTCTTTCTTTATCCTCTTCCAAGAAATCACAGAGTGATGCTTGTCAAAAAAAAGGTGATGGAACATTTTTATACACCATATATCTTGTCTCCTTGGGAAATTTAGGAAAAAAAATGCGCCCATGTCTAAGATGGTTAAAAAAACAAAAAAATACAAAAATTATAATTGTTGTGCTTCTTCCTTCCATGTGTGTGCGAGAGAGATGTTACTAGAAGAATGTATAAAATCCATTGCAAATCATTTACCCTTTGTATTTCCTCTATAAATACATGAAATATTCTACAAAACTCCATTAAACCTAAAAATTCTTCAGAAAACATGTCAAATTTCCCTAAGAAGCTCCGCGGTCGCTGAATGAAGATTTTCCACTGTTGGTGAGCGAAGGAATTGATCATACGAAGGTATGAGATGATTTTTCTTCTTCAAGAATCTCTCGTGATATATGAATCTTAGTGAATACATTAACATGGATATCATGGAAGCTTTGGACCTGAAATCCTCACCAGGAAAAAATTCTTTTTTAATTTCCAAGCATTTCGGCAAGTCGACATGGTGAAATTTGGAGCACAAGATTGCGACAAAGATTCGAATCTAAAAATAATGTTTCCATCAAAAATCGAGGTCATTACAATCACTTACTAAAAATATCATATTATATTCCCTTCCACATGCTAAAAATAGTAATTCCCCCAAATTACAAGTTTGGATCACCCAAAACAATCAGAAATGGTGCAAAATGGAAGACATGAAAAAATTGGCAATTTTCCCAAAATAACAGGTCTGGAAAAAGCACTTGCTAAAAATAGAAAGTGGCTAAAAATAGCAATACATCATCAATAAAGGGAAATTGGAATGTTCCAGAAGGTTCAAGAGGTCATATTTGAGCAAAACAAGTGATATGTCCCAAAATAGCAGGTCTCGGTCTTACCTGCTAAAAATAAAAAGTCTTCATTTTGGGTGCAGAAAGTTGCAGTGGATCCATTTTCACTAATATTTATTATTTTTGGATTATTCACGGGGTTATGGGATGATATAATAGCTCAAACAAAAAAATGACACCACCATAGAGGTCTTAAAAGCATCATCTTAAGTCCGGCTATGTCCGAGAAGCATGAAAAATCACCTCGGTGTCCAGTAGTAGAAATTCAAAGAACATTTTGTAGTCAAGAGATTTAAAAGAGTAAAATATTTGTTGAAATTCAAGCTAAGAGGACATCATTTCTCATTAGTCGGGGTGGATTCATCATTGTCTCTCAACAATCTAGTTGGGGTGAGCTCAATGAGTTGATTGATTTGAGCTTGGTGAGCTAAGTGATCGACGAGATGGGTGGTTTAAAATGGTTGAGTTGATCTAGCTAGCCAAGAAAAGTGAGTTAGGAGTGAGATAGGAAACAAATCACATCTCTCGAGTAATAAAGGAAAAATTTACAATATTGCAACACAATGTGCAAAGTATAGGGATGTAAGTTTTAAGTGATTTGAGCATCGAGAATGAAAATTGTAAAATCCTAAGGAATAAGAGAGTGATCCTCACTCTCATTGTGAGATCAGGAGTTCATCATCATGGATGATGTTTTTTTCATCTCAAGTTCACATTGGGAGGTCTTGAAATAGTGTTTCTAAAACTCATTCAACATTCCAGGCATCTGTGCATCATGAAAAAGGAGGAGACCATACCCATCATCAACAAGTTCTTCATCCGAAGGATCTTCTTCGATAATTTCAATCAATCCCCTTACATTCTTATCTTCTCTCCCCTTTCTTCTAATTCTTCGTTGAAAGTAATTATGGTATTTTTCTGATTCACTTAAGTGATAATATTTGTAATTTGTAAAATTATTCTCTCAAAATTATAAGAGAGATACTAAATTTTTCTCTTCTAGGGGAAACTGAAAGGTCAAAATTGGAATAGGAAAATGAATATTCATGTAGGGGAGATGAAATTTCAATTCACAAGGCTATAAATTTGGATGGTGTTGTCATGCAAATGTGTAACACGGAAATTGAAAAATTCCAAGCATGACAACGATATCCCCGTAGCAAAAGTTTTATGTTTTATCATTCGAGGTGCCCTGTGTCTGCCCTCATCAGTCCAAAGAACCTCAAAATTGGTGTTAATTTATTCCCCTAGGTGATTTTGGAAATTCAAGTCAACCCCCTAGGTGATTTTTGGATTTCTTGAAAAATGCTATCTCTGGGTAAGTTGTGGGAAGGGCTATCCCTAGCCTTCCTAGGACTGGAGAAACCCCTGAGCAAAATGGAGGATCCAAATCCAACATGGAGGTGAGTTGAAGGCCTAGAAACATCATGGAAGTAATTTTGGAATATAAAATGAATATTTTGGAGTTTGGAGTAGTTTGATCAAAATCAGGGTTCACAGGCCTAGGTAGTGCACATGCCAAAACAACTTGAGCTTCCAAAGGTGATTCTGAGAGCTCTGGATGGAGTTAGGAGAAAAAAACATCATCAAAAATTTAATTCAAATATCTACAATATGGTGAAATTATGTTTTTCACAACACTTTGGAGAAATGGTTTTGTAAGCAATTTTTCTCATGCATAGGTGGAGTACTAGATAAAAAAATTCATTTTTCAGGGATCAAATGGATGAATCAATACCTGAGACACCCACCATTGGATTTATAATGAAATTTCCAATCAAGATCATATATAATTTCATAAAAAAATTCCATTGGGAGCTCAAGATATTGTCGTCGCAAGTTGTCCTCAAGGTTCGGGAGTTAGTCAAATTTTCAGCTCCAGGAGCATGGCATGATTTTGTGTCCCTGACGTCCCTCAAGTTCAGGGATATAAAGGTTGGAAAAAATTTCCTAGACCCCTTTAATCCCTCCCAAACCCACATATGACCTCCAGGATCGCGAGTTCAGCCCCTAGGTGATTTCGGGAGCTCAAAGCCTTAATCGTCGATCGCTGCCACGTGTCATCACCAGGAGCGCCATGGAATTTGATGTCCCTAACCTTCCTCACATGTTAGGGATATCAAACCTTAAAAAATGCACCCATACCCTAAGGAGGACTTCTGGTCACCCATATGACCAACTTCCGAGCCCTTCAGTGCTTTAAAGCTGATGATTTTTAGCTTTCATTCCCTGTCGCGATCTCCGCCACATGTCATCACCTCGATCACCTTCAAATTTAATGTTCCTCACATCCCTCATAGTTCGGGGACATAAAAACTTGAAAAATTCACCCATATCCCTTCTCATCTAAATTTTTAAATTTTAAATACTCACCTACTTCCCACTTCTAACATCTAACTCCTCCGTGCACATGCTCTGTAACTCCCTCTGCAACTTCTCACCACCACTCCACCATTGCCAAAGCTCAAACCAGATTTGCTACAGAAAGGAAATCTTATAATCCATGATAATATGCAGGTCTCAGAAGAAATATTGACTAAACCAAGAAGAAAAATGAAGAACGAAGAAGAACAGTGGAAATCCCCATTGCCGTGAAATCAAATTTTGAAGAAATCTTACAAACGGATGCATGGATTAACAAAACGTATTTTTCTAGTTCATTACTCTATGAAAAAACATAAAAAAAATCCTTCAGACCCTCCTCTCACACCATTAAACATTCATAGCAAAGAAATCTTCCTTCCGCCCAATGGAGAAAGAAGATGGATTTCCGTCAAACTGGCAGTCGGATTGAAACATGATTTCACCGGAAGAACAAGAAGAAAAAAACCATATCAAAAATTTAAATTTCATCACGAATGGGGAGAAAACAAAACCTGCAATTTTGAGGTCCATTAGTGCCTGTCATGTCCTAGAAGCACTACTAGGTCAAAAAAATTAAAGTTTAAAATATCCTAAACTGTTGATCGAGTAAGCACAAAATTTTAGAGGGCGATATTGAGAAAAAAAAACATATCGAAAAATCTTTTCATGTTAATCTAACCTCCAGAATCCCACTTTCTAAAAATAGTAGGTCTTCTACATAAAGGACTGCTATTTTGGGAAAATCATCAACAAAAGAACTTGCAAAGGAGACAGAGACATTGAAGATGCACTTGCACTGAGAATTCATCAGAACTGGCATTTTGATCCAATTTTGGAACTTACTAAAAATAGTAAGTGGTCCCACAAGCATCTGCCAAAAATAGAAAATCAATCTAGAAGGTGGGGGGAATGCAGGAAGAAAGGGTAATTCGAGCTACCATAATCATCCGAGGTCTAGCTAATTTGTGCACTTGCCAAAAATAGTAAGTTGTCATGGGGGCACTTACTAAAAATAACATGGTTACTCCAAAAGGTGGATTTCCTAGAGAGAGCACACTGGGAGTTGAACATTCAAGTTGACATCACCAATTAGAGCCTAGAAAGGGAAAATTCTTGACACTTGCTAGAAATAGTTGCCTTTTCCAAACATAGTGGGTGTCAAGGAAGATTGAAGTTCAGATTCACTGAGGATGAGAACTGCAAGTAAAGTTACTTTCATGGATCTCAACAATGTCTTTCGACACTCATGTATGAGGTGGAATCCACAGTCGACATCGTCATACTTCTTAATGGTATGTCTCATCTGTATAATGTCTAAATCAACTAAGTAGTGTGGTAATTCTGCATAGCGTAAGGGAGGCATGATGTGTTCCAAAGCATTCAGTCTCTTCAGAGGATATTTTCATATGAAAAACTTGTGGTCGCAAAGGGTTCCATTCAATAATGTTTATAAAAACGTAGTTTGTGGTGTCTCTAGGTCATTTGGGGGCAGTCTCTCACCTGCAGCCAAAGAAATTTCCCGTATTGAACCATCTATAGCATAAAAAAATCATTAACCATGAAGGATTCAAAGGTATCGAGGTTAATCTGATTGAGCTTTATAGGAGTTGCCAGGAGTAGATTCTTCATCGGAATGATTCATCCCTCTTTCTTCCTCTCTCTCTCTCTCTCTCTCTCCTCTCACCCCAACTTCCTCTCTCTTCAATGTTCTAATTCCACGTTGGGGTTGTACTTTTTCATATGTCTAAATATTTCTAATGTAATAAGTCACCCTTAAGTTATAAAAGGGGACTTAAAATTTTCCTAGGAAGTTGAAAAGTTTTAAGTTGTGCGAGGACATATGAAAAGGCATTAGGGGGTAGATGATGAGTCACCTCTCATTCTATAAATTGTAAATCCATTCCCATTTCAAAGGGTTGGTAATTGATCTTGTAAACTCAAGAGTGCATTATACTTAGAGAAAAAAATGAGATAGCCATTTTCTTCTACTTTCCTCCACTCTCAAATTTCTTCCATTCCCACACTATGTACAAATTTTGTTTAAGCATCCATACAAGAAGAAGGATTTCCTAGCCTTTTTGATGAGGAGAGTTTAGAAAATTTTAGTTCACAATCTTATCTCATCTTGTTGCCATTTGCAAGGTTGTTTCTTCTCATAAATGCATGTGTTGAAGTTTCTAACTAGTGTGTGCAAGAATCTGATTTCCTACCTGCAACATTAGTTCCCCTATCTCATTTCTCACTCCCCTTTCCCACTTTACAAACAAATTCCTCCCTATTAAGAAATTACTAGCTTGGAAAAAGGTTAGTGGAGTGCCCTTGTTGGATCCCCGATAGAAAGGCCACCATAGAAATCCACATTTTCTCGTGCATGTATATACGACACGCTGCACTGGTTAAGTAGAGGGACTTAGATTCCCAGAGCGTTGGCAAGAAACCCATAATATTGTCCACTTGAAATTTTTTCTTGCCAATAGTTTTTAGTGCCCATCGTGGGGTAGACTTGGCAGCATCTGAACCCAAAATAGGACCGCAAGGTCCCAAAATATAATTTTTTTTTTGAAAAAGCAAAAAAAAAATCATGGAGATCCATTGTTGAAAGCTAGATTGTTAATTCTTGCATGTGACCCTTCATATTCCACATTGTCCTTTCGTGTTCTCACTACGAAAGTTTCCAAAAGCTGGTGGAAGGAAGATATACCAGGTTGAGAAGGTCAAAGGTGTTGTTGATTCCAATTTCGAGGCTTTATAAAATCAGCAAGAACACATTAGAGATAATCCATACTTCTTTTCTCAAGCCTTCTCTCCATCCAGGTCTTCAAGCAATTCACCTGGTAATCCTATCCAAACTCCTATTGATACTCCCCCTTCAAATTCTCCCATTCTTCAACTACCATTGAGCATTGAGTTCCTAGAAGAAGAAGAATTTTTAGAAGAAAGAGAAGAAACAGAAACAAACAATGGCGGACGAAGTAGAAAGACCTCAACCCATTGTTCCATGGGGAAGGAATACAGTCCGTTCACTCTTTCACTGATCTACCAATGGGTTCCCACAAGAACTTGCCAAAGTTCAAAGGTGATAACACACAACATCCTAAATGACACATCGCTGATTTCATGACATCATGCACAATTCTTGGTGTTCAATATGAAGATGTTGTTATAAGACTGTTTGTGGATTCTCTCCAAGAAAAAGTAGTAGAATGGTTCTACCTCCCGCCCCGCCCAATCCATCTTGGTTGGATTGACATCAAGACTGACTTCAAGAAAAGATTTAAATCAATCGAAGACTATTAGGACCTCTTGGTGTAGTTGGCTCAAATGAAAAAGGAGAAGGTCAAACTATGAGATACTTTGTGGCTTGTTTTGAACGGTTTGCTTTAGGAAACCGAAGAGGATTCGCCATCTCAAAACAATATCAAGATATTCTTCATCAATGCTCAATCATTAGAGGTAGGACTTTTTCCAATGAAGATTCCAACCAAGGAAAATTATAGAAGCATAGAGGATGTCCATTGAACTTGATGATGATCTCATCCTCTCTGGAAATATCAAGAATCCATTAAAGGGAAAAGCTCAATATCTTGAAGATGAAAGACCCAATATTTTTGCAGAAAATGGCAAATAAAATGACATAATTGAGGGGAAATATTTGAGCAAGTTTCTTCTCAAAGAAGCAATGGAAATCAGATTACAGGAGCACCCCGAAGGATTTCCTTGGAGGCCCCACCTATCAATGTAAGTTGTAGGAGTAAGGAAAATGAAGAGGAGCTTGAACAAGAAAGTGGAGGTGGTGATTTCCTAGAAGTTGATGAGCTTGAGAACGATACAAAAATCAGATTTTGTGAGTATTTTGGAGGTGATGAAGAAGATGCACCCAGTTTCTCATGTGTGGTATTCACTCATTCTTAGTCTAAAAAGGAACACCTCCCTCCACTATTGTAAAGAAAAATAAGGCTGATGATCCTCATGTGGTGACTCTGCAAAATAAAATAATCAATCAAGGATCTCTTGCTCCCACCCTTCATAGAGTATTCATTGTTGAAGCCTGATCTTGTAGCAAGTAAGAAGTCTCCCGCAATTCCAAGTAAGTCTTCTAATGCCTCTTCCAATTCTAAATCTAAATATGCTCCTGTAAAATCTAGTACTTTGAAATCTCCTAGTGTACCTTTCAAAATACCCTCCATTCCCAAGCATCAAACCCTTCTTCCAAACCTATCCCAACTCTGAAATCAGTCCCTTCATCACCCTTACTTGCATACGCTCCTTTTGATTTCATAGAATATGTGAACAAAGCCAAAGTCCAAATTACTGAAATTGAATATTTATGGATTCATCCTGATCAATTTGACAGGTTCATCTGATATATCAGGAGTGGTATTCTAACACCAAATGTTGTAACTTCTAGTTCCAAAAGCATGTTGCTAAACCCACCTACACCTCCCTCACAGAACATGATTTCCTTAAGCACATCCAAGACTGACAAGTTTGATCCTTTCTACATCTTCCTTCTTGTTGGAGAATATGTACTGAACAATTGCATAATAGATTCTGGTGCCTCAGACAATGTGATGCCTTTGAAGGTCACCAAAGCTCTCAAACTTACCATGATTCCACTCGATGGATCTTGTTATTCTTTGGAGTCAAAAGAGGTCCCACTTGTAGGGAAGGTCAAAGATGTATAGATGGATCTCTCAGATTTCTAGAAAAGAAAGTTTGGTGGATGATTTTGGTAGCAGGCGTCCCAACCTCATTCAGAATGTTGTTGAGTAGAAGTTTCTATCAAGACTTGGGAGGGAAAATTCAGATGAATTGGTCATCCGTAACCATACCAGTGAAGGGATAAATGGAGAAATTTCTTCCCAAGAAGAATATGAGTTACACGATGTGAAATTACGAAGCCTATAATCTAAGATTTTGTACCAAGATAGCAAGAGGATGAATATTTTCATAATGATTGAAGAAGAAGATGATATTCTCATATTGATAGGTCCATAAAATCCTTCTCGAAGAGGCATGGACCTTGAAGAATAATTGAGGAGATTTGAGTTACAAGATAGGGCAGCCTTGAATTGCCAAATTATACAAACGATGAAGAAGAGGAAATGGTTCTTGATGATTTTCAAGCATAAAAATCAGCTTATGTGCTTATCTCGTGATGAGGATATATTCTCATTCCCATTTGAAGATGAGGACTCCCTTGGTCATGTCACCTAGGAAGAGACCAATCTAGTCTGCAAAGATCCCTTGAACAGTGGGAAAGAACCATTTGTACAAGATATTTTAAGACCTGAAAGAAATAGAATACCCTGAGCTTAGTCTCAAACTCTGATGCAAGCCATGAATCTTCAAGACAAGCGTGAATCTGATTTGAAAGCCTTAACCGGTGTGAAGGTTGGCCATGTTGAAACAAATCAAGATGATAAATATGATGCCCTCCTGAGCCAATGGTTGATGGATGCAATGATGAAATTGAGGTATTTTCTTTCCCATTTGAAGAGGAAGACTCTTTCCATGATGAAGAAATTGAAGCAAGGAGTTTTGAGGCCTTTGAAGCTGAAGCTCCTCTAGAAAAAGGAGTGATAGAATGCAATGATTCCCAAGATGATGAAGTAATCCCTCCGGATAGTTTCCTTGAGCTGCAAAATAAAGATCCTTTAAAGGCATACAAAGATGAGTTGTAGGAAGTAACAAAGGAGATCTTTGTGCAAGAACTATTGGATGCAATAGAATTTGCGATAAAACCCAAGCCAATTCTTGATCTCTTAACTCGTGTCATGGCCATACAGACAAGTATGAGTTTGCCTTTGATCCTCCCACTAGTACTCAAATGCTTCACAATGGAATAGAGATAGAGGATGAATCTAAGGTTTCTCATGGAGAAGATATTAATGAGCATAGAATCAAGAAATAAAGTAACTCAAAATATTCAAGAAATTTGAATGAAAATAAGCTTTGGGGTAGTGATGAGATGCTTAATGAAGAATCAACTATGTGGATAAATGCGGAAGGCAATTGGCACTATGAAACCAATTTCAAAGAACATGAAGGTAGTGGAATTTCCAAGTGAAGACTTGAGCATCAAGAAGCTCATGTGGACTCACTCCTTCAAAAAACATAGATGGTCATGAAAGAACCCAAATTTCATAAATAGTTAAGGAGATGAGGCTACTTTCTGGAACCAGTCAATGGCTTCGTAGAACAACATCACTCATTGTTGCCCACTTAGGGGTAACTTTTAAGGAATGAGGAGTTATTCAATGAAAGCGGGTTGTCCCCTAATTTATACCATAGGTGATTGCTAGGCATGTTTCCCTTTATGTTGCGTGTGTTTCCCTTTATGTTGTGTGTTGTGTGTTTCCTTTCGTTGTTCTTGGTGTTTGTGTGTTTCCTTCTTCTCTCTCTCTCTCTCTTGTTGTAAGTTGTACATGACTCTGCAGGGCCCAATGGATAAGGCACTGGTAAATGGATCATATGGTATAAAGTTGAGATTCTGGATTCTCCATGTCATGCCCCCAAGCTCATGCCCCAAGAAGCGATTGTTGTCATGGAAATGTGAAACAGGGAAATTGACAATTTCAAAGCATGACAATGATACCCATGTAGAATTTTTTTATGTTTTATCATTATGAGACACCCCGTTTCTACCCAGTCATTCTAGTAACCTCCAATTTTTTGTTAATTCATTCCCTATGTGATTTAGGAAAGTCAAATCAACCCCCTAGGTGATTTTAGGAGTTCTTGAAAAATGCTATCTCTAGGCAAGTTGTGGGAAGGGCTATCACTGGCCTTCCTAGGACTGGAGAAACACCCTATAGCGGAAATGAGGAGAAAAATAAAACATGGAGGTGATTTGAATTCCTAGAAACATCATGGAAGTAATTTGGAATATTCAAGGTATATTTGGGGAGTTTGGAGCAGTTTGATCAAAATCAGGGTTCAGAGGCCTAGGCAGTGCACATGCCAAAACAACTACTAAGATTCCAAAGGTGATTCTGGGAGCTCCGGATGGAGTTAGGATAAAAAAATTCTTCAGAAAGGGAATTAAAATATATACAATATGGTGAAATTATTTTTTTCACAACACTTTGGCGCAATGGTTTTGTAAGTAGTGTTTCTCATGCACAGGTGGAGTACTAGATCAAAAATACACTTTTAAGGGATCAAATTGATGAATTAAGACCTAATACCCCCACCAGTGGATTCAAAATTCCATTTAAATTCAACATCATATAAAATTTCATCAAAAATGTCCATCGGGAGCTCAAGATATTGCCATCGCAAGTTTTCCTCAAGGTTTGGGAGTTAGTCAAATTTTTAGCTCCAGGAGCATGGTGGGATTTTGTGTCCCTAACGTCCCTCAAGGTCATGGGAATCAAGGTTTGGAAAATTCACCCAGCCCCCTTGAATCCCTCTAAACCCACATATGACCTCCATGATCTCTAGTTCATCCCCCAGGTGTTTGCAGGAGCTCAAAGCCTCAACCATCCGATCGTTGCCACGTGTCATCACCAGAGCATCGTGGAATTTGATGTCCCTCACATGCCCTACATGTCAGGGAAATAAAACCTTTAAAAATGTTCCCATCCCCTAAGGAGGACTTCTGGTCACCCATATGACCACCTTTTGGCCCTTCGATGCTTTAAAGCTGATTTTTAGCTTTCATTCCCTGTCGTCGGATCTCCGCCATGTGTCATCACCTTACTCACCATGGAATTTGATGTCCCTCACATCCCTCACATGTCAAGGAAATAAAACCTTTAAAAATGCACCCATCTCCCTTCTCAGCTAAATTTTAAAATTTTAAATACTCACTTGCTTCCTGCTTCTAATATCTAACTCCTACGTGCACATGTTTTGTAACTCCCTCTGCAAATTCTCACCACCACTCTGCCATTTCCAAATCTTAAAATAGATTCAATACAAAAAGGAACTCCTATACTCCATGATAATATTTAGGTATCGTAAGAAATGTTGACTAAACCAAGAATAAATACGAAGAACAAAGAAGAAGAACAGTGGAAATCCCCATTGCCGTGAAATCAATTTTTGAAGAAATCTTGCAAATGGATGCAAGGATTGACAAACTGTATTTTTATGTTCACTCCTATATCAAAAACCATAAAAATAATGCCTTCAGACCCTCCTCTCGTGCCATTAAACATTCACATCAAATAAATCTTCTTTCCGGTCCAACGGAGAAAGAAGTTGGATTTCTGTCAAATCGACAGTTGGATTGAAACGAGATTTCACTAGAAGCACAAGAAGAAAAAACTCATATAAAATTTTTAAATTTCATCAAGAATGGATGAGAAAACCAAACCTACAATTTTCAAGGACCGTTAATGGCTACCATGTTCAGAAGCATTCTAGGTCAAAAATTGAAAGTTTAAAATATCCTAAAGCTGTTGATCGGGTAAGCACACAAAAATTCGAGAGGAGCAATATTGAGAAAAAAACCCATATTGGAAAAATTCGTTCCACATTAATCTGACCTCTAGAAGCCCACTTTCTAAAAATAACAGGTCTTCTACATAGAGGACTACTATTTTGGGAAAATCATCAACAAAAGAACTTGCAAAGGAGACAGAGACATTGAAGATGCACTCTGCATCGAGAATTCATCGAAGCGGCATTTTAATCCAATTTAGCACTTAATAAAAATAGTAAGTGGTCCCACGAGCATCGCCAAAAATATAAAATCAATCTAGAAGGTGAGGGGAATGCAAGAAGAGAGGGTAATTCGAGCTACCATAATCATCCGAGGTCTAGCTAATTTGTGCACTTGCCAAAAATAGTAAGTTATGTTGGGGGCACTTACTAAAAATAGCATGGTTACTCCAAAAGGAATATTTCCCAAAGAGAGCACATTGGGAGTTGAAAATTCAATTTTACATCACCAATTGGAGCCTAAAAAGGGAAAATTCTCGACATTTGCTATAAATAGTTTCCTTTTCCAAACATAGTGGGTGTCAAGGAAGATTGAAGTTTAGATTCACAAGGACAAGAACTATACAAGTAAAGTTACTTTCATGGATCTCAACAGTGTCTTTCGACACTCATGTGTGAGGTGGAATCCATAGTCGACATTGTCATACTGCTCAATAGTATGTCTCATCAGGATCATGTCCAAATCAACTAAGTAGTGTGGCAATTCCACAAGGTGTTAGGGACGGATTTTTTTGCAAGCATTTGGTCCCTTCGAGATAAGATCTTCATAAGCGACACTTGTGGTCGCCAAGGGTTCCATTCAATAGTGTTTATAAACACTTAGTTTGTGGTGTCTGGGTCATTCGGGGTGGTCTCTCACTTGTAGCCAAATAAATTTCCCACAAGTGACCCATCTGCAGCATAAAAAAATCATTCACTGTGAAGGATTCAAAGGTATCGGGATTAATCGATCGAACATTCCAGATTCGACAGAATAGATTCTTCATCAACGTGATTCATCCCTCTTTCTTCTTCTCTCTCTCTATCTCATTCTCTCCTCTCACCCCCAACTTCTCTCTCTTCTTCAATGTTCTAATTCCTCATTGGGGTTGTAATTTTCATATGTCTAAATATTTCTAATGTAATAACTCACCCTTAAGTTATAAAAGGGGACTTAAAATTTTCCTAGGAAGTTGAAAAGTTTTAAGTTTTGCGATGACATATGAAAAGGCATTGTGGGGTAGATGATGATTCACTTCTCATTCTATAAATTTTAAATCCATTCCCATTTCAAAGGGTTGACAATTGATCTTGTAAACTCAAGAGTGCATTGTACTTAGGGAAATAAAAGGAGATAGCTATTTTCTTCTACTTTCCTCCACTCTCAAATTTCTTCCATTTCCACACTATGTACAACTTATGTTTAAGCAACAATACAAGAAGAAGGAGTTCGTAGCCTTTTTGATGAGGATATTTTAGAAACTTTGAGTTCACAATCTTATCTCATCTTGTTTCCATTTGCAGGGTTGTTTCTTCTCATAAATGCATGTGTTGAAGTTTCTACCTAGTGTGTGCAAGAATCGATTTCCTACTTGCAACATTAGTTCCCCTATCTCATTTCTCACTCCCCTTTCACACTTTATAGAAAAATTCCTCCTTACTAAGAAATTACTAGCTTGGCCACATGGTTAGTGGAATGCCCCTATTGGATCCCCGGTCAAAAGGCCACCACATAAATCCACATTTTCTCACACATGCATATACGATAGCTACACCGGTTAAGTAGAGGGACTTAGATTCCTAGAGCGTTGGAAAGAAAACCACAAGTTTTTCCACCTGAAAATTTTTTTCTTGCCAACAGATGGCTTCTCCATTCCAAAGGATCCGAAATCTGAATTTTAGCTCTTGGTAGAAATTGTGAATTGTTGTATATTGATTGATACTTTGTATTCATCACTACATGAGAAATGAAAGATAAATTTATTACATTTTATCTTCTCTCGTATTCCTCTATTTTCTCTATAATATGTACTTTGTAAGTATAGTGATCGAAAAGGGATTTGTATCTTCAATGAATGGGCCTCAGAGAATTATGTGTTTGTCTAGGTTTTGTTTGTCTCACTAATGGCTTCATTTTGTTTTCCTCCAATTGAATGTTGAACTACTCCGGTTATTGGGTGTGAACTCTAAAATTGGCGTAAGCACAACAATAAAATTCCCTTTGTCTAATTTCTCTCCTTCACCCCTTCATCACCCCTCCATCACCGCAATTTCATCCTTGCACCTCGTGCAAGCACTTGCCGATCTCAATGAAGTGGGCATGTTGGATCCTTGGCCTATTTGGGCTAAGCCACAACATTTAGATAAGAGTAGATTAGTTTACATTTGGTAAACAAGAGATGTATCATTCAATGCAGAGGGACCAGTCTCATGAGAGTTGGTGGAAACACCTAATTTTCCATACAAAAATTATTTCACCAAAAATTCATAAAATATATTTGTGGATAGGACTCCAAGTAATGATTAAACCATCCACATATAAACATACAATCATAATATTACCTTGTTCATTTATTTGTATGTATAGAGTAGGCTCACATTGCACCTACTAAAGCCATTCTGAATCAAATAAGAATCAATCCCATTGTACCATGCTCTAGGATTTTGTTTTAGTCTATAGAGTGTTTTTCTCAACTTGTACACCTTTTCTTCATGACCTTTAATCTCATAACCTTTTGGTTGTTTCACATACACTTCCTCTTCAAGAAATCCATTTAAGAATGTGTATTTTACAACTATATGATATATAGTCCATTTTTAGTTGCAATTACTAATATTATTCTTACCATGTCCAAACGTGCTATTGGAGAAAACATTTCATTATAATATACTCCATATTATTGAGTAAATCCTCTTGTAACCAATCTTACTTTATGCTTCTGCACTTTTCCATCTGCACTATACTTGGTCTTGTAGACCCATTTCACTCATATCATATCCTTTCCTTCAGAAAATCTACCAACTCCCATGTCTGATTTTTCTCTATGGTGTCTATCTCATCATCCATGGCTTGAGCCCAAATTTCTTCATTCATTGCTTCTTCAAAATACATTGGATCTACAGCTTGAGAAAATAATGCAAAAACTGAAAAAGAGTTAGATGTATCAACATTATAATTAGCTTCATATAACTCAATAAGACTCCTTATTTTTTGCTACAATGGATTATTTGATGATGGAATGATTTGAGATGAACTTATTCTTTGAAGGATTTGTTGGTATTCTTTGTGAAGTTTCTTGCATAGCTGAAATTGATTGTAATCTTGTAGACCTTCTAGTTATTGATGGAGGTGTATCTTATGCTACAACTTGATGTGCATGTCTAGGAGTGGAAGAAGGTATAATACCTTGCAGTGCTTTCTCTTCATCTTCCATATCATCTTGAGGAATAGTTTTGTTACACTTACTATTATTTCTATATTTTCATCTCTGCCTTATTCTCAATAAACTACACATTTATGATGATTATGAATTTTCTTGTGCCTAGATTGAACAATTTTTAGGCTTTCATATTCCTTGAATTTCCAAAAAGGATACCATTTTCTCCTTTGTTGTCTAATTTATTCCTTAGCTCATCAGGAACATGTGCATATGCCACACAACTAAAGATTTTTAAATGAGAAAAAAATTATATGAGTCCAAGCCTATTGAGGAACCATGTTTTGAATAATTTTCATTTAACATCTATTTAAAATGTAAACAACAGTTTCTATTGCTTCTTCTCAATTGATGTGAATCCACTACAAGAGGTTGAAATACCTCCAAAACACACATAAAAAACTTTACAAATAAAAACTAGGAGTTTCAAAATAGCTTTCTTATCATTATGGAATCCACACTAATATTTTACATCATTACAATCCTCCTTTTATTTCACGTCTACTCTAAAAACCCTAAAATGCCAAAAACCCTAAAATGCCAAAAATTACCTACTAGCAAAACAACTCGGATGGGCCCCAAAATTTTCATGCCAAATATGACTTCATAAATTAAGGCTCACGCAAAATTTTGACTTATTCTAATAAGCACAACAAAAGTTATTAAAGTTCTAAGACCTAGTCAAAAAAAAAAACGTTTGGAGCCAATTTTAGGCCACTAGATGAAGGAATCCGGGCCCAAAAATGTGCCAAAGTGGCCAAAAATTGTAATAAAGTTGACCCCAACATAATACTAATGTATATCTACCACCCTATAAAATTTCAAGATGATCCAATGGTCGGATCAAAAGTTATGGTCTTCACAAGTTATGCTCCCACATCATTCTCCCCTAGTTGAAAAGAATTCAGCTCCTGCAAATTCAGTTGACAAAATTCATCTAATTTTGTACTATCAATATTCTTCAACTCCCACTTAGGAATCCAATTATTTTCTTCTTACTGCAAACCTTTCCACTATACCAAATATCTATTGTAGCTCCCATGTCTAGTAGTGATTGTATTTTGGTCCAAGACACACATTACCCTTTCCTTTTTCTTCTTTGGCATTTGTTGCTCCCATTTTATTTCTTCCTCCTCCGCAACATTTTCATCATGACCTAGAAAATTATATAAGTTAGAAACATTAAAAACTGGTGAGATAGAAAAGTTTTCAGGTAGCTCCACCTTGTAGGCATTATCACTCATTTTCTTCTGAATCCTACACGACCCAATATTCTTATACTTGAGTTTATTATATGTCCCTTTTGGAAACCTCTCCTTTCTAAGATGAACCATCACCATATCTCCTTCTTTGAATACACTTACTCTCATACTGACATATGCAACTACTTTATATTGTGCATTACTCACTTTCAACTTTTCCCTCACTTCATCCTGCAGTTGTAGAATGTGTTCTGCAAATGCTTTTACATCATCACTAGTTTTATCTTCATTGGGTAGCACAATCAGATCTAGTACCCCCTTGGGATTCCTACCATA